>OY992894.1:28209828-28457785 GCA_963921405.1 Cepaea hortensis | reverse complement strand
CTCCTCCCTTTTCCTTTCTCCTACTCCTCCCTCTACCTCCTCCCTCCTCCTCCGTCCTCCACATCCCTCCTCTTCCCTCTTCCTCCTCCTCCCTCCTCCTCCTCCCTCCTCTTCTTCTCTCCTCCTCCCTCCTTCTCCCTCCTCCTCCTCCCTCTACCTCCTCTTCCCTCCTCCTCCTCCCCCTCCTCCTCCCTCCTCCTCCTCCCTCTACCTCCTCCTCCCTTCACACTCCTCCTCCTCCCTCTTTCTCCTCCTCCCTCTCCTCCTCCTGCTCCCTCCTCCTCCCCTCATCCTCCCTCCTTCTCCTCCCTCCTCCTCCTAATCCCTCCTCCTCCCTCCTATTCCTCCCTACTCCTCCTGTCTCCGCCCTCCTCCTCCCTCCTCCACCTCCCTCTTCCTCCTCCCTCCTCCATTTACCCAAGACAGACAGACAGACAGTCAGACAGATAGTCGGGAACGGGATCTTATATGACTACTTATATGATTTAAATGAGATGCTCTCCACCATGGGCTGGACTGGGTCAGACAGACAGACAGATAGATAGATAGACAGACAGACAGACAGTCGGGAACGGGAACTTATATGACTACTTATATGAATTAAATGACATGCTCCCCATCAGGGTCTGGGCGAAGACGGGCTGGGTCAGCTAGTATATATATATATATATATGTTGTTTGTCCATCAAGAATGATGATGACCATTCATTTCATCCAGTGGGGTTGAAGGTGTGGAGCCGTGGGTTCTAAGATGGCTGATAAGGCCTATTTTGGCTCGAAATGTTCTTTGACAATGTGGACAAAGAATGCTTGACGTCTCTGGAGGAGGATTTCCTGCAGTGGTTTTTCTGTCCTGCCGTTTCTTCACAGCTCTTGCAGTCCTGGTTGCCTCACATATAACTGCACCTTTGCGCAATGATGCACGCCACGAATTTCGGTCTCTGGCTGCAGCCTCCCAGGTGTCATGATGAATTCCAAAAGCATTCAGTGAAATTTTCAGAGTGTCTTTAAAACGTTTCCTCTGGCCACCTTGGGAGCGTTTACCACAACGCAGTTCGCTGTAAAAAATTCGTTTAGGGAGCCTGTGATCTGGCATGCGAGTCAAGTGACCAGCCCAGCGAATCTGATTCTTCATCAGTAGAGTGTGGATACTGGGTATGGATGCTCTTTCTAGGACTTCAGTGTCTGGAATCTTGTCTTGCCATTTAATCTTCAGTAGCTTCCTTAGGCAGACTGTGTGGAAGTGGTTTAATTTCCTAGCGTGTCGCTGATAAACAGTCCAGGTTTCACAAGCATATAGCAGTGTGGATAAAACAACTGCTTTGTAGACTTTTAGCTTTGTTTGCAGGCTTATTCCAGTTCTGTCCCATACATTCTTGTACAGTCTGCCAAAGGCTGCACTGGCCTTGGAGATTCTTGCATTCACTTCGTCATCGATTGTGGCAGCTTGTGACACGGTGCTGCCAAGATAGGTAAATTTGTCCACAACACTTAGTCTATGATCATTCACTTTGATATTCGGCACAGTGTGATTATTCCCTGGAGCTGGCTGGTACATAACTACAGTCTTCTCCAAGTTGATATTGAGCCCAAAGTTGGCACAGGCATGTGAGAAAGCTGAAACATTATGTTGCATGTCCGCCTCTGAGTTGGCGTATAGAGCGCAATCATCAGCAAACAGGAGCTCTCTGACTGTGCCACTGTCAATTTTGGTTTTAGCTTTCAGCCTTCTGAGATTGAATAACTTTCCATCCATACGGTAGTTGATGTCTATTCCAATGTCGTCGTTCTCGAAGGCATTCATCAACATGGCTGAAAACATGAGGCTGAACAGTGTTGGTGCCAGGACACATCCTTGCTTCACTCCATTGGTGACAGGAAAGGGTTCAGACAGCTCACCATTTTCCTGTACTCTTGCCTGCATGCCGTCATGAAATAGCCGCACTATTTGGACAAACTTTCGTGGACAACCATATTTTGCCATAATCTTCCACAGTCCTTCTCTGCTGACTGTATCAAAAGCCTTGGTAAGGTCAATGAAAGGGGAGAACATTTCGCAGTTCTGTTCCTGACATTTCTCTTGCAGCTGCCTTGCAGCGAAAATCATGTCAACAGTTCCACGTTCTTTTCTGAAGCCACATTGACTCTCAGGAAGAAGACCTTGATTGAGATGGGCTGTGAGGCGATTGAGAAGAATTCTGGCGAGTATCTTCCCTGCAATTCTTCTTCTTCTTCTTCGTTCATCCGGAGTTTTTTTTTTGGATGTGATTGCGTTGTGCCTGTTTACAGCAGAGCTGCGTTCTTGCGCCGTTAGGCCGACACATCCGACTTCTGCGGGCATTTGTTGACCGGGTTAACCTTCCCGGGGGTTTCTTAGGACGTTAGACTCTCACTGTTGTGGTGTTATCTCCCATCCTAGCTGGCCCATATAGAACAGCCAAAGACATCCTGGTCAGCCCTCAAGGGAAGGCAGGGGCAGACCATGGGCATTCCCCGCCATCCAAGGAGGCTTCCATACTTGCAGAGCCAACACACAGCGCTCTGGTACTGGGCTCACCCAAGGAATCGTCACGTCCTGCACATGGCTGCTTAGCCTCACTTCCGTATATTGGACCTTCCGTTCACCATAGGCTGTTCTTCCGGAAACCAGAAGAATGCATGTGTGCAGATGACATCCACACAGTGAGCTTTCGATTCGGACTTTCCGCACAATGGATTTGCTATCCGAGCAATATTCCATTTCGTGCCACTAGGACACTTTTCCCACCTTTTTTGAAAGCCCACACAGTGAGCTTTTGATTCGGACTTTCCACATAATGGATTTGCTATCCAAGCAATATTCCATTTCGTGTCACTAGGACACTTTTTCCACCTTTTTTGAAAGCCCACACAGTGAGCTTTTGATTCGGACTTTCCACGTAATGGATCTCCTATCCAGCAATATTCCATTTCATGCCTCTGGGAGGCTTTTGTAACCGACATACCTGTGGTATGAAGTGTGGCAGTCTGAATACTTCTTCATACACCTTTAAATGTCAACTTGTATGTAGTTAAAGTAAGCTACGGTCAACTTGAGCTTGTTGATATCTCCATAGAGCTTGTCCTCAAATGAAGCAGGTGTGGGCCAAAATATCTTTCTCTGTTCTGCATATATTGGGCAATCCTGAAGCAAATGTTTTGCTGTCATTTTTCCAGTTCGACAATTACATTCATCGGTATCTCCTATCTTTAGTTTATTGAATAAGTGGTATTTCAGCCTGTTATGTCCTGTGCGGAGTCTGAAGATTGCTACTTGTTCTCTTCTGTCGAGTTTGTAATATGCATCATCCTTCTGGTGGCCTGGATGCTCTGATTCCCATTTGGTTCTATAGGTGCTTTTTATCAACCTCTTTGCCTCATTATAGGTTATGTCTATGTCAGGCTGTGGTAGTCGTCCGCCCTCTTTTGCCAGTCTGTCAGCCTCTTCATTTCCAGGTATACTGCAATGTGATGGGATCCACTGTATTACAACTTTTTTGGATTTCTGGCATAGACCATGGAGTGCTGCTCTTAGGTCAGCTATTTCTGTGCTGTTATTGCTCTTCAGTATTGAGACAGCTGACTTTGCATCTGTGAAGATAGCTATTTGCTTCTCTTTATTTTCCTCCATCAAGAGCATTTCTGCTGCAGTTTTCAGAGCCTCTACCTCCGCTTTGAAGTTACTTGAAAACTTTCCAGTTGCCACTGAATGTGTTTTTTTCACTCCATTTTTTAAATTTAGGAGAATTCCTCCTCCTCCATTCTCTGTTGAATTTTTGGCTGATCCATCTGTATATGCATGGGTCCAATTGCTGCTTGGGTAATGTTCTTTTATGTAGTTTAGGGTTATTTCTCTTCTTTCGGTTTCATGCTGAGTGTTCTTTTTCTCAATACCAGGAATGTTTTCTATCATCTCAGGCAGTTGCTGCTGTCTCCAAGCTGGGAACTTGTCTGCATTGTAAATAGGTTTGACTGTTGATATGTTAAGTATGGGATCTGCAATAATCTTTCGTTTTGCAGTTTCTACAAAGTTGCTACGCTTCAGTCGTCCCTTTCCAAAACCACTAAACCTTTTATACATAGGGTGGTCTGTCAATCTTCTAAATTTTTCTGCTTGTTGCTGGGCTCTGCTATCTCTTCTATCCTGCATTGGTTGTAAACAAGTGATCTTTTCAAGTTCATTAATAGGCGTTGTCTTCAGGCTTCCAGTTATGATTCGCATTCCTTGATTTTGGACTCTACTTATTTTGTTAAAGTTTGACTTAGCTGCTGTTGCCCAAGCTGCAATGCCATATTCCAGTACTGGCCTCACCCGTCCAGTATATAACTTCTTGAGAACTTTCTCATCTGCTCCCCACGTTGTACCAGCAAGCTTTTTCATGATTGCCATTCTTTGCCTTGCTCTTGTTCGATTTTTCTCAACCTGTGTTTTCCATGTCAGGCGACGATCAAAGGTGACTCCGAGATAGTTTGGATTTTCTTCATGGCGCAATATTTTTCCATTCAATACCAGCTTAGGTTGTTGAGTTTTATTTGAGAGGGAGAACACTGTGCATGTTGTTTTCTCCTCACTTATCTTCACTAGCCATGATTTTGACCAGTCCTCTAGTGCTAATAAGGCTTGCTGTATTCTGCTGTTAGCTGTACTAATATATTCTTCAGATGTCCATATGGCTAGGTCATCTGCAAAGGATGATGTGTGTACTCTGGCTGGAAAATTTTCTGTGATGTCGTTTATATATGCTAGGAATAATGTTGGTGAAAGAACTCCTCCTTGGGGGACACCTTGCTCCAACAGCATCATTTTGCTGGTTTGTCCTTGTACTTTTGTCCTGGCAGTTCTGTTCTCAAGGTAGTGGCTGATCCATTTGTACATTTTCCCACAAACATGCATTTTTTGCAGTTTTACTTTCAGTCCTTCCTTCCATACTTTATCAAATGCTTTTTCTAAATCTATCCAGACCGCTAGTGTGTGCTTTTTCTCTTGGAAGGCATCCTCTATTTCCTGAGCTATATAGGTTATTTGATCTTCAGTGGATCTGTACTTTCTGAATCCTGCTTGGTGTGGTGTTAAGAGTTTGTTTTCTTCCAGATGCCATGTTAGCCTGCCATTGATAATGCGTTCCATTAATTTTCCTACACAGCTAAGTAGACTGATAGGTCGATAGCCATTTGGTTCTTCCAGGTCTTTTCCTTTCTTTGGAATTGGTATTAGTATAGCTTCCTTCCATGCCTGTGGGACTATTCCCCTCTTCCAGCTGTAATTTAGGACTGCTAGTAGTTTCTTTTTTGCCTTAGTGCCTAGTCCTATTAGCATTTCATTTGTGATTCCATCCTTTCCTGGTGATTTCTTCTTTTTTAGGGTATTCATTGCCTGTTCCATTTCTTCCATTGTTAGATTTGCCATCATATATTCTGCTGCTGTCTCTGTATTTGTATGATGTATCTGTTTGTCTTTGATTGCTTTCTTCTGTTCGGTTGTAATATCAATGTGGTTTGCATTTGCATAGTGTTCCATTAGTGCATTTGCAGCCTTTTTTCCTGTAAGCAAGGCATTTCCTTGTTTAATTGTTATTTGTTTGTTGCTAGGTCCTTCATTGTTCATGGCTTTCACTAGTTTCCATAGTTTGTTTCCATCCCTGTCAAAATTCAGGTTTTCTGTTTTTTCCCTCCAACAATCTCTTGTTGTTTGATTTACTGTTCTTTTATATTTTGCTGAGATGGCTTTGAGAGAGATGTTCGCTTCAATTGTTTGTTCTCTCTCTGCTGTCTTCCTGGCATCTTCAACTTTGTCCTCCAAACTTTGTAGTTCTTCAGTCCAGTATGGTTTGTAATTTTTCCTCGCTCCTCTTGGAATGGACTCAGTGGCTGCCTGTATTATCGCTCTGTTTAGACTTTCCACCATTTGCTTTATGTTGCCATATCGTGTATTTATGTTTCCACAATATTTGTCTGTTAGTATGGCAAATCTGTCCCAATCTGCTCGTTTGTAATTCCAGCGGGGCAAGGGCTTTTGCTCCTGTGGAACATACTCCATATTCATTACAAGCTTGATTGGTCTGTGGTCACTACCTGCTAATTGGTCCAGCACATGGCGATCGATTTTGTGGAGGATGTCTCCTGTGCAGAAAGCTAAGTCTGGAGTAGAAGTGGTAAGCCATCTTCTGGAGTAGAAGCTCGGTGTGTCATCCGCTTTGTTGAGTAGATGGAGATTTGAGTCTATTTCCCAGTCCTCCAATTCATCTCCTCTTTTGTCAGTATCTGGGTATCCCCATCTTTCTGAACGGCTAGTAAAGTCTCCGACAATAATGCAGTTTGTGTCAGTTATTTTCATGTTTGAGAGTGTAAGGTCCTTATCTGCTGGGCTATACAGATTGTAGATTCTTATTTTCACGTCCTTTATCATTATATCAACACCTATAATTTCCGTTTGGTTGTCAGAAATCACAGATACTTCGCTGTAAGGTATTGTATTTCGTGTAAGTATTAGAACTCCTCCTTTGTGTCCTTCGCGGTCGAAACGTGTGGCCTGATATCCTCTGACTGAGAATTTGTGATTGGCGTTGAGATGTGTCTCTTGAATGCATGCCACATCTATTCTATCTTTATGAAGACGCTGTGTTAGGGAGTCTTTCTTCTTGTAAACTCCTTCGGCATTCCACTGTAGTATGTTGAGTGTCCGGGGTATTTGGTCAATAGCTCTTAACCTACTCCTCTGTGACTTGACTCCACAGCACAGGGGAAGGTGACCACCAGTAGTCATGGGTGGACCCCCTCGAGGCAGGGGGCCCGGCACTATCACCGCCTGATGGGACTTCACGGGATTAGCACCATATCGATTAATTTTGATTTGTGACATCATGAATTAAGTTACGTTGCACTGCTTTGTCAAGCCTGTGGCTCAGTACATCCGATTTCGACAAGCATTTATTTGGGATGCTTTCCCTAGCCTTTGACTGTCCCCAGTC
The DNA here is from genome assembly GCA_963921405.1 of Cepaea hortensis. Classification (NCBI taxonomy): domain Eukaryota; kingdom Metazoa; phylum Mollusca; class Gastropoda; order Stylommatophora; family Helicidae; genus Cepaea; species Cepaea hortensis. The sequence goes on along the minus strand of OY992894.1, from coordinate 28,450,799 downwards.
TACCTACAAGGCAGCAGGTTTTACGTTGCACTGCTTTGTCAAGCCTGTGGCTCAGTACATCCGATTTCGACAAGCATGTATTTGGGGTGCTTTCCCTAGCCTTTGACTGTCCCCAGTCTACCTACAAGGCAGCAGGTTTGTGTGTCTCTTCGTCTGGTCCCTCTCCCTTGACCTGTCCGACATGGGTGGCCCTACCAATAGCTGTGCTACCGTCGGCATAGCTCTTGGGGTCATTGGGACGCACAAGCCCCTCTACCTCGTCACGGTGGACACACAGCAGAGGGGTTCCCTGCAATTGAAAGCAAGGAGATGCCTCGGTGGTTGTCACAGGATTGGCGGTTTCCTTTACGTTTGTAAAGGTGGACTATTGACGCGTCCTTAAAATCTTGTGGCATGGTCTCGTTCATCCATATGTTTGTGAAGACTCGGTGAAGCTGCTCTGTTAGGACCGGCCCACCTGCCTTGTATATCTCTGCTGGGATGGAGTCAGGACCAGGTGCCTTGCCGCTGGAGAGTTGCTGGATGGCTTTGTTTATTTCCACTATGGTTGGCAGGTCATCAAGAGTCTCATTGGTGGGAACTTGAGGAAGGCAATTGATGGTTTCATCATCGAAGAAGGAAGTTGCATTTAAGATTTTGCTGAAATGCTCTGCCCAGCGTTGGAGGATTTCTTTCTTATCGGTGACCAATGTTCCCCCGTCTGCACTGAGGAGGGGAACTATGCCTGGTGATGAAGGACCATAGACCGCTTTCAGTGAGTCGTAGAAGTTTTTCATATCGTGTCTGTCAGCAAAGCCCTGAATTTCATCAGCTTTGCTGCTCAGCCAGGAGTCCCGCATGTGCCGAAGTTTCTGCTGCACTACTCTCTGAATGTTCTTGAAAGCATCTTTTTTTGATGTTGACTTTGGGTCATTCAAATGTGCCTTGAGGAGAAGATGTTTCTCGGCCAGCAATTGGTTGATGTCTTCGGAATTTTCATCAAACCAGTCTTTATGCTTTCGGGGGGCTGGACCCAGGATTTCCATAGCAGTGTTGTAAATCGTGTCCTTTAGGGCTCTCCATTCTGTTTCTGTATCCTGTTTTGCTTCAGCATTGGGCTTGAGGCGGTCTTCCAGCATATTTTCAAACGACTGCTGCATTTTCTTGCTGTTTAGGCGGGTGACATTTAGCTTTGTTTGCATTTTTGCCCCTTGAGGACGCCGTGGTGGCCTGATGTGGATGTTCATTTTCGAGACAATGAGACGATGGTCTGTCCAACATTCGGCACCACACATGGATTTTGTCACTCGAACGTCTTGTCTGTCACTCCTCCTGACGATTACATAGTCAATGAGGTGCCAGTGTTTCGAGCGAGGGTGCATCCACGATGTCCTATTTCTCATGGGGAGACGGAAAATTGTGTTCGTAATCAGGAGATCATGTTCGGCACATGTCTGAAGGAGGCGGAGTCCATTGGTGTTACAATTTCCGACTCCATGCTTTCCAATAATGCCACTCCAAGAGGTGGTGTCCGTGCCTACTCTGGCATTGAAATCCCCAAGGAGTATAAGTTTGTCTCCTTTGGGAACAGATGTTAATACATTGTGCAGGTCCTCATAGAACTTATTCTTGACATCATCTTCGTTGGTCATAGTTGGTGCGTAGACACTCACAATGGTTGCGTGCTTCCTTCCATTCAGCAGAGGCAACTTCATGGTCATGAGCCTGTCATTTACAGCCTTTGGAAATCCAGCTAATTTGCCGACCAGGGCCGACTTAATGGCAAATCCCACACCGGATTGGCGTCTTTCCTCGCTTTTCCTTCCACTCCAGAAAAATGTGTAGCCGGCACCAATTTCACAGATTTGGCCTTCTTCTGCAAGTCGTGTCTCGCTCAAGGCTGCAATGTCGATGTTGTACCTGCCCAGCTCTCTCCCAATCAGTGCTGTTCGTCTCTCTGGACCTGACGCGCCGTCTCTGTCAAGTAGGGTGCGTACATTCCAAGTTCCAATTGTTAAGGGAATATGGTTTACTCTTTTAGCTTTGCTTGTTTTATCTTTCTTTGTATGTCGACCGCAGTTTAGGGTACCCACCAACCGCGGCTAGCTGGTTAGGTAGTGATGAAGCAGACAATGTTTAGGGCACCTTTTCTAGCCCCTTCCTCATGCTATGGAGGTGAGCAGTGTGTTCCTATAGAGGGCTGCTCAGTCGCTCAGGGGGCTGCCGAATCCCACTGCTGCTCCGGTCAGTAGAAGACGACCATATGGCCTGAGCCGCCTGTGTGCAGGTCTGCGACTACGGCTGCCAGCGTACCCACGCCTGCCGCTTTGCCGCTCGCCCATCGCCACAGGGCTTGAAGGTGATATGTGACGTTGGATGAAGAATGACTTGCGCGATGACTTGGATTAAAGTGAGGAAGAGTTGCGCAATTCGTCGACCTCACTCTCTCGCCTGAGTCCATCTGAGTCCAGTGGCAAGACAAGTCGAGACGATTGGAGACGAATACAGGTGCAGTGGATGACCAGGGCGCTCTACGTGCCTTGCCGTGCTCATTACGTTCCACAACGCTTTGCAGGTAAACGCCGTCTTGCCCGTTGAATCAGGAATGATTTCTTCCGCGCAGTCTGCCGAATCCTGTCTTCACATGCTGGGTAGGCATACCCTAGTTTACCTCTTGGTTTGACACCAAATCGGATACCCATGCCTGGTTTAGCCAGCCTCTCACAGCTGTTGCCCGGGGGGTGGCCGCTGTCGCATGCTGACAGCTACTAGGAGCCACAGGCACGAGCTGGGTGTCAGACTTGGACCAGTGGGGGATGGGTCCTGAAAGGACATGAGAGCCATCCTTACCAAAGGTGCTACCAATGCCTGACACCCCGTACCCCCCCCCCCAATATATATATATATATATATACACACCCACACGCTCACACATAATTCAAGAAAGAGGGATGATCGCGTTTTGTGTGGTCCTGAAGCCAGTTTGCTACCAATCTGTGGTCTTAATTCCCCTCCCTGGAAACCCTAACATTACCCCCCCTCCCCCCACGGGTGGGGTGGGGGAGGGGTAATTTCCCACCAGTTGAGAACCACTGGTCTAGAGGAAGCAGACCTTACACAAATACATGCTGAAGTCGCATACACTGACCTCTAAGGTGCATAGGTAAGTATGACACACTTATCTCAAGTGAGGAACAAAGAAGAGATTGATGTGATTTCACTTTTGTAGTCTGCTTGTTTTGGAGCACCGGTTTAAAATTACTTACATTCATACAATCAGTCAAGTGCCATCTCCTCAATGAAGGTTGGTTACAATGGATCTCCAACACTAAATCTCTCGCTGTGGTTGTACACTCTGGTAGACAGCTGTTAGGTCATAGCTTGATGTTGTTAGGTCATATCTTGATGGTGTCTTCAACTTGTAAATTGCATACCTCTTGTTTGCCCATTCCCTCCAGTATGGTTTTTATTGGCTTGACATGTCATTTAATTTTTTTTAATTTGTGTTTTCTTTATTTCTTCCATCAGCTCTCTTTTCATTTCCAGCTTTTCTTGACTTTATGTTTGTTTGTTCTTGTTTCCATGAAATACAACCTATTCTACAGTTCAGTGTTCCAATTTGTTGTTCATTGTCTACACTTTAGCACCATATGGTAGTGCTAAATGTATAAACATTTGTCTGGTCTCATGTTTAAGTTATTGTTTATTTGTCTAGATATTAATCTTTTTTGTTTTTATGTTGTTGAATATATTTTTGTCCATTCCTGTTTACTTATTTGTTTCTGTTTCACTTCTGCCATAATCTCCTAAATAATCTTAATCACACATTTTGCTATTTATAAATATATAAAATGTTATGCTTCTGTTTCTATAGTATCAGTATCTGTGAAGCATTGTCAGTCCGTTGTGAATGACTTCAAGTCGAAGCTGTACATATTGCAGGATCTGTTTAAACAGGCAAGTCTCACTTTATTCCTCATGTGATTAATTTTGTTTTGACAATGTGAATTTGTGATAATAAGTACATTAAGGATCAGTTCCAACATAGCTTGATGTTCATGTCTGCTTGTGTGCAATTCATTCTCTGAGAAACACTGGGTGCATGTACAGGGTGTATTTTAATGACTGTGCAATGTTTGAAAATATTGCCGGCCCAAGTTTTGTATTTACCTTTTATGTTGCATGAACTTTACAGAGGGTGAATGCAAAACTTGGATCAGCAGTATCTTCAGACTGTGCACAGTCATTAAAAATACACTCTATAGAAAATACAACCCAGCTTTAAATAATATGCACTGAATAGAAGGTAGGACTAAAGCGTTATGAGGGAGTCACCAGTGAAGCTCATGGAGACGCTGGCAGTGGGTAAGACAGGCATTGAGAAAACCTGATAATATATAACTAGAAAGTTCCTTGTCTCTAACCCACGGGGCAAATGTTATAGAGGGAGACCCAAAACACACACAGAAGAGAATTAGAGACATATGAATAAAATGGGGAGAACATGAAAGGAGTTGAATTGGATAGCATAGGATAGGACGGTTTGGCATGGTTTATTTGAGGTCCTTTGCCCCATTGTGGGGATAAAAGGCAGAAAAGAAGAATGTGTCCACTGTTGTACGAGGGGGTTTAAAATGAAAACCTTAAAAGTGTGATAGAAATTTCACTAACCATGCCATTGTCTTGTAACCTGTCCATGTTGTTGTTAATGATATCAAGGGTGTTAAGCACATGACATCATGGTGCAGACAAACATGGTGACATCATAAGGTCAGTTTAAATATGGCCGTCCCACTTTTGACATATACCACAGAGGCACAGCCTTGTGTTATCCATTTTTTATCATTGAAGGGGTGAAACCTATAGAAATTGATTGACGAATAAAGGTCTAGTATGGTGATGCATGACTGTCAGTCCAGGAAGTGTATGAGTAGGGTAGGAAGTTTCAAAACGGTGTGACTTCTGTGACAGACTGTTCATGACCGGGTCAGGCACACCAAGTAGTAATCCTAGAGAATATTTTCCTACAGGAATCCAAGCACTTTATCTGCACTGGAGGACTTGTATTGAATGCAGTAGTGGCTACATTGAAAAATGATACATTTGTTCTTTAATTTTTCAAAATATATTCACACTCAATTAAAAAATAGAAAAAAAAACATGTAAGGTTTTCATTTGAAGGCCCCTTGTATATTTGTTTAAAAGATTTTTATTTTCATTAACAATTTTCTAAAAAGTGTCTAACTATTCTGTTCTGATTACTTTCCCTCTTCTACAAAAATAGCATTTTAAGATAGCTTGCTTATTGATTCAGAGTATTCTCTTATCTGTTTATTCTGAACAGGTTGATGGTAAAACAGATGAAACTGCAGTTCAAGTTCTCACCATCCTTAAAGGTGCCTGCCATGAAGCCAAAACTGTTATCACAGACATGATCACTAAAATTCCTTCCCATCCTCACAGTGAGATTTGTGAGCTTGCGTCTACTCAGTCATCTTCAGGGCATCGAGACGCCCAGGAGGCAACATTCCAGTATTTATCTCGGCAGTCACAAGATGATGAAACCATCGTTGCCAGCTGCAGCAGCTCAGACTCTGAGCAGACCACCACAGTGATTGCCACCATACCAGACAAAAGTGCAATCCTGGCAGCAACAAAAGACATATTGCAGCCACTTGTGTCGCAGCTGTCTCAGGATCTTAGTGAGGGTATCTGGAAATTGATGAGCTCAAGAGTGGACAAATGTTAGATTAATCTGTTATTAGCCGCACATGAAGGCTACATTTTTTCTTTACTTGTTTAGTTTTTTTTTACACTAACAAGAAGCAGATTGCCAATTTGGTTGAATATACATATGGAGACATAAGTGCCCCACCTCTCGCATAAATAAATGTTTTGTTAGCTGTCAGAGGTAACATTTAAAAAACCTGGCTAATACATCATGAGGCAACTACTTGGATAAGCACATTTTGCCTCAGCTTTAGATGCCATTCTGCAGACGTCAGCATTGATAACGGCTAAAAAACTGTCTTTCTTCCCCCATGTCCATTGGCACCTTGCCGTCTTGACAGACGATAGTTTGTGCTTTAAAAAGGCATAATAACTTTTAACTATGGCGGTAGCGAGTGTGACTGATAAGGCCAATTTGCGCTGTAAATGTCCGTTCATAGTGGGTGCATCTGAACACGTGGTCATTTCCACCATCATGCACCATCTTACGTCTCAAACGCTTGGTGTGTGACTTTTCTGCAATAATTTTCTCCTTTGACTTTATTCCATTTCTGATATTTGCCCTCCATGCAACACGTTCAGCGGCGACTTGCTCCCAATGTGCATTATCAATGCCTGTATCAATCATGTCCCGCTTACACACATCTTTGTATCGTAGAAGAGGCCGACCCTGAGATCTCTTACCCATCTGTAATTCACCAAAAAAGATATCCTTTGGTATTCTACCATCATCCATCCTTCTAAGATGTCCTATCCATCTAAGTCTACGAAGACTGAGCATGGAATAAACTGTCACACAACCTGATCTTTCCAATACTTCAGTATTTGTGATTTTGTCTTGCCACTTAATACCAAGAATTCTTCGCAGACACCGCATATGAAAGCTGTTTAAATTGTTCTCTTGGTGTGAGTAAGTTGTCCAGTTTTCACTGCCATAGAGAAGAGTACTAAGAGTACTTCCCCCATGTAATAGTGGCAAAAGGGTTATGGGCGTGGTTCGTAATCCCGCTTACCCGCGTTCGAAACACAGCTGTGTGCGATTTGGCAGCAGACCCCGTTGTGCTGGGTTTGAACGAATTGGTATGTGAGCCGGCCGTTCAGAAATCACTGGCAAACTACTGAACGTAAACTTGCCAAGACAACAGCCGCTGTAAAATGCTGGTGTTGACATTGATGTCCTGTAAAAGGATATGCAAAACAAACAATAGTAAAAAGATAAATGACCCTTGTCCTAGCCTTGTGGTGTAGTGGCTAGTGTATGGTTATAGCCCAATATTTGTATAGACCAATCAGCACTCAATGAGTGATATGGTCAGTATTTATATAGACCAATCAGCACACAATGAGTGATATGGTCAATATTTGTATAGACCAATCAGCACACTATGAGTCATATGGTCAATATTTGTATAGACCAATCAGCACTCAATGAGTGATATGGTCAGTATTTATATAGACCAATCAGCACTCGATAAGTGATGTGGTCAATATTTGTATAGACCAATCAGCACTCAATGAGTGATATGGTCAGTATTTATATAGACCAATCAGCACTCAATGAGTGATATGGTCAATATTTATATAGACCAATCAGCACTTGATAAGTGATGTGGTCAATATTTGTATAGACCAATCAGCACTCATGATATGGTCAGTATTTGTATAGACCAATCAGCACTCAATGAGTTATATGGTCAGTATTTATATAGACCAATCAGCACTCGATAAGTGATGTGGTCAATATGTGTATAGACCAATCAGCACTCGATGAGTGATATGGTCAGTATTTGTATAGACCAATCAGCACTCAATGAGTGATATGGTCAGTATTTGTATAGACCAATCAGCACTCAATGAGTGATATGGTCAGTATTTGTATAGATCAATCAGCACTCAATGAGTGATATGGTCAGTATTTGTATAGACCAATCAGCACTCAATGAGTGATATGGTCAGTATTTATATAGACCAATCAGCACTCGATAAGTGATGTGGTCAATATTTGTATAGACCCATCAGCACTCAATGAGTGATATGGTCAGTATTTGTATAGACCAATCAGCACTCAATGAGTGATATGGTCAATATTTGTATAGACTAATCAGCACTCAATGAGTGATGTGGTCAGTATCAGGCCAACCACTTTTACTTTCCGGAACATTTCTGAATACCCAGTTTTGATTGTGATGGCCTAGTGGCCTACGTTAGTTTGTAGTTTACACTCTCACCTCAGTGGGGATTTGAACACAGGCCAGCAGGCAGACTTTTTGTAATTGACGTGGGTCGACCCAACTTAACATGGGTAACAGGAAGTGTCCAGGAAAGTTAAGACAATCGATGTAATATTGACCACATCCCCATTGAGTGGCTGTGTGTGTATAAAATATTGACCATATCCCCATTGAGTGGCAGTGTGTCTATGAAATATTGACCACATCCCCATTGAGTGGCAGTGTGTCTATAAAATATTGACTACATCCCCATTGAGTGAGTGGCAGTGTGTCTCTAAAATATTGACCACATCCCCATTGAGTGGCAGTGTGTCTATAAAATATTGACCACATCCCCATTGAGTGGCAGTGTGTCTATAAAATATTGACCACATCCCCATTGAGTGGGGTCAACCACCATGTACCAGATATACCTCAAGACAAGCCAAAGGATCCTTTACATACTGACCCTGCTGGGTTGGTCCCATTGTGTCATTAAATTGTTGTGTGCTGGCTTGTCATCACTTCAATCCAAGCTCAGTCTCCATTTGAGCAAGGATTATTTTCCATGAGCACACATCTGACTTCAGTGTAGCCTCACAAACTGGATCCCAGGAATTTCCCATATGAAAAATTGGTTACCTCACAACATCATTTAGAATATTGAGGCGCTAACATTTTGCATACCTACAGCAATATCCGCTGTGGAATTATGTCATTTTTTCTTGAAACTCTTAGATTCAAGGTCAGACAATTAGACAGTTTTATCGCATGCATTTATTTTCTAGAAGATTCAGGTATATTATTATAGTTTTCCATTTGATCACGAAAACTGCAGCATTAAATTAACAGACAGTATTATTAATTGAATATTGTAGTTGTTGCCAACAATGTTCTGGATTATCATCATCTTGTGCACAAACAATGATGGGCCTCCAGAAGTATCTGTTATCTGTATTTTTGATAAGTTTATCTGCCCATTGTTTTCCATACCTAGTTGTCACAATATTCTTCAGACCTTCTCTTCTTTTATTTTCTCATAATGTGACCAAAAAAATGTCGTCTTGTCCTTATAAAGGTGTTCATCTGCCTTTGTGAAATTTCCTTCTGTGGTACTTTTTTTTTTTTTTTTTTTGGCATTCTGAACTCAAGCATACTTTTAGTGCACTGTACTGATTTTTGTGTGTGGATTAATTTCCCTATTACCCTATTACATATCAGGCCAACCCACTCCAGCTTCTGAGGTACTTGTAATTTACATCCCCAAGTCAAGGATGAGAACATTTTAGTCCAACTGACTGGTGTTGGGGTTGAACCTGCAACCTGCAACATCAGCACATGTGAAATTACGAGCAAGTGCTTTTATCCATTTGGTTTTGCTGACCTCTGCTGTGGTACTTAGATATTGGTCTTCTTTGCTGTTCATGGGATTTTAAGCAGTGTATGATAGAATCTACTTGATACCTCACAGTTTAGTAGTATATTGCTTCATTTTCTTGTAGTCATCATCATCAAGTGACTTGCCGACTGGCATGGGTGATCACACTTCTCCACTCTTGTCCTTTATACAAGGGGGCTTCAAATGAAAACCTCAAATGTTTTTTTTTTTTTTTTTTTTTTAAATATATTCTAATAAAGTAAAAAACAAATGTATAATTTTTCGGTGTAGTCACCACTGCGTTCAATGCAAGTCCTCCAGCACCGATAAAGTGCTTGGAATCCTGTAGAAAATTATTATCATGGTCACTAGTCGGTGTGCCTGACCTGGTCGAGAACAGTCTTGTCTCAGAAGTCGCACCATTGTGAAACTTCTTACGTCACTTATACACTTGCTGGACCTTCATTCACTGATGAATTTCTGTGGGTTTCACCCCTCCACGGATAAAAAAAAACGGATAAGAGAACACTGGTCCTCTTTGGTGAATGTCAAAAGTTGGGCAGCAAACTTTAAACTGTCCGTTACCATGTTCATCTACACCGTGATGTCACGTGCAACACTCATGATATCCTTAACAACAATATTGACAGGTTACAAGACAATTTCATGGTTATTATAATTTCTATCATACTTGTAAGGTTTTCATGTGAAGCACCCTCATACTTGCACTCCCAGAGGATTTTTTCAAAGGAGACAATAACCTGAGTTTTACAAAAAGCAATAATTAATTACATTCAAACAGGCAACATTTATACACCTTGTGTACAGCATATACTGTGCTGCATGTTAAAATATCTAGTCAGACTTTATTTGTGTACTAAGACCAAAAGTGAAAGTTAATAATATGCTGTATGTTGATTGGCACACGTGGATAATATTTTTCCACATACAGTGCATTGTTTGGGAACAGAAAACATTATTCTATTGAATCCTAGGCACCTAGCCCATAAAACTTCATTCCTCTGGGCTCTAGTGCATAAAATGCACAACAGTGAGCCAAAATGCACAAAAGTCAGCAAGCAAATTTACAAAAGTGAGCCAAAAATGCACAAAAGTTAGCTGGTAAATTTACAAAAGTGAGCCAAAAATGCACAAAAGTGAGCTAAAAATGCACAAATGTGAGCAAACATTGCATAAAAGTGAGAAAAAAAAATGTCATTTACTAAAGTGAGCAAACATGCACAAAATGGGGATCACTGATGATATCCCAAAAAAATAATAAGTTAAAAGTAAGTATACTATAACCATGACACATTCATCACGTAGTCTTCAACAGTGTGCGACAGATTTAAAAAGAGAAAGATAAATCTTACACAAAACCTGCAAACACCCTTACATCATGTACCTGTCAGGCCCATGAGGTTTCAGTAGTTAGCTAGTGGGGGGCATCAAAACAGCAACAAAATCACAAGTGTATTAATTCACAGGGGTCAAATATATTCATCTTGTAAAATACTAATAAATATATAATCAGATTTCCTTAGCTTGTCTTGACTGAACATAAGAACTAAAATCACACATGACATGTTGATTAGAAGAAAACCTGTCACACGTCGATGTGTTGCTTATAACAGAAAGTATCAATAGTTAAAACTGCTGGTCGACTGTTGAATTTGTTAAAATCCACATTGTGTTCAGCAGTTATTCATTGACTTGTGTTCATTGACTTGTGTTCATTTAGCACAGTGGTTCTCAACCGGTGGGGAATTCTCCCCAGGGGGGAATTTTAGGGTTTCCAGGGGGTGGGGGGGGGGGGGGGGGGGATAAAGACCATTTCAAGATCGCGTTAATACAAGAAGCGATTACTTGATATTGTTTTTCCCTTCATACTTTACAGTTATGTACGTCTCATCCTTCTAAAATTAATTTTATAAAGTAAGTAGACCCACAAATCATGTTTTATGTGGATGTCTAGACTTGTTTTAATATATGCTATTAAATTTACCTTCCATTTTTACGTATACTGTGTAGGGGTGGGGGGATTTTTAGATAGGAAATATGAAAGGGGGGAATGACATTCTGAAAATACGGTGAAGGGAGGCACAGGCCAAATTTTTGATAGGAATGGGGGATAGACGTTCTGAAAATATGGTGATTGGGGGGACCACTGATTTAGCATTTATATTTTATGATTACAGTTGATTGGTTAAATGTTGCTGTTGATGTTGTTTACTGCATATAATATTGCTACTTCTGTGATTCACATGGGGGTGACTCTGTGGCATGATTGCACACCCACCTGTATTCCATGTCCAGGCTGTGATTCCACCTGAGGATCATGCTGGCCTGGTAGAGCAGATCCAGACATTATGTGTACTGATGCTGATTTTACAAAACCCCATACAAGTACTTAGTATCTTCTACATCTAGGGTAGAGGAGGAAGAAAGAAGGAAAGATCATTCACACAGTATTGGTGTAAATACTGCTATTGATACTAGCATAAAGCATTTATCATTTGTATATGTAGACTGAAACACATAGGCAAGACTGTCTGTTATTGCTATCTATAAAATCTTGCGGTGTAGGACAGGAGGTCTTGAGCTCGAGTAATAAAGGCCAAGACTAAAAGTTCTTATTGTTCTCTAAACTGTAAGGTGAAGGAAGGAAGACAGAAAAATTATTCACACAGTATTAATGTAAATACTTACAACTGCTGTTGGTACTGTCATAAAGCATTTATCATGTGTATCTGTTGACTGAACCACATAGCCAAGACTATAAGCAAGTTCTTATTGTTCTCAAAACCCTAAGGTAAAAGAAGGGAGAAGACAGACAGAAAAATTATTCACACGGCATTGATGTACATATCTACAGCTACTTTTGATACTAGCACAAAGTATTTATTATTTTATCTGTTGACTGAACCACATTTCTACAAGACTACAAGCAAGTTCTTATTGTTCTCAAAACCATAAGGTAAAAGAAGGGAGAAGACAGATAGAACCACATTTGTACAAGACTACAAACTCTTATTGTCCTCTAAACCATAAGGTGAACGAAGGAAGACAGACAGACAGAAAAATGATTCACACAGCATTGATGTACATATCTACAGCTAATTTTGGTACGAGCACAAAGTATTTATTATTTGTATCTGTTGACTGAACCACATTTCTACAAGGCTACAAACTCTTATTGTCTTCTAAACCATAAGGTGAAAGAATGAAAGAAGACAGAAAGAAAGATTATTCACACAGTATTGATGTAAATCTGTAGCGAAGGGGTTATGGACGCAGTTCGTAATCCCGCATACCGAGTTTGAAACACAGCTGTGGGCAATTTGGCAGTAGACTGCCTTACATTGGTTTTTTGCGAAATGGTATGGGTGCCGGTCATTCAGAAAGCAATGATAAACTACTGAACATAAACTTGCCAAGAGGTCACCAAAAGAAAAAATGCTGAGGTTGTCTGTGACGTCCTGTAAAGGATATGCAACTAACTTGTTTTTTAATTGGTGTAAATATCTGCACCTGCTATTGTAGCTATCATAAATCATTTATCTCTCATATGTATTGATAGAAACAAATAAGTTTAGTTTAGTTGACAGATCAACATCGCAGCACATGGGTATAACCCATAAGTGTTCCGTTCTACTCCTAACTCAAGCCTGAGTCCTGAGAATCTCAGCTCAGTGCACACGAACTCCATAGCACTGGCGTGGATCCTGAAATAATTTGGGTAGATTTTCAACTCAAAATTTTGCCCGGGCAGTGCCGTTAGGCTACTCTTGTTCGATTTCCAACTGCAAAGGGATTTTTTTTACTTGTGAACAAATAGAGAAACAAATAAACAAGACTACGAGTAATTATTGTCCTTTACACCCTAGAGTAGGTGAGAAATTAGGAAGAAAGAACAATGATTTACACAGTAAAGTGTATAAATGCCTGCACCTGCTATTGTAACTATCATAAACCATTTATCGTGTACCAATTGACTGAAACAATAAGCAAGACTACCAGTTCTTATTGTTCCATTTGCTCTTGGGTAGAGGTAGTGGAAAAATTAGTAAGAAAGACAGAACAAAAGATTGGTGTAAATACCTGCAGCTGTTATTTTAACCATCATAAACCACTTATTTTTCATTTCTATTGACTGAATCAGACAATACAAGTTCATATTTATTGTTCATCACTCTTAGCATAGAAGACAGGTGACTGAGAAAACAAACAATAAAATGCACACGGTACTGGCGTAAATACTTCAACCTGCAGTTGTAAATATTAGTCATGTATATCTTATATTCTTGACTGAGGAATAAGATGAACTTTATATTCTTCAGCAGTTTATCAGCACAGCTGCAATATTTGCATCTTTCAGCTAATATATCAAATTTGTCCCAGCATTTGATTACCGAGTTAGCCTTCCCAAGTAGTTTTGTAGAACATTCCATGGTCTCTGTGTGGTGGTGTTATCCATATCCATTCACCCACATAGGATGCACACCACCATGTTCATCTAACACAACCACATGCATTCTATTTAACCCTCAGGGAAGTGCAGGGGCACCATCTGGGCATTTCCATGAACAGAGCTGACATAGAACTATCAGTTGTTGGGGAACCCTGAGGCCATGGAAGTAGAATGGCAAATAAATCCACAGGTGTCGATTGGCACTGGTAGAGGGAGCCACTGTGTCGATTGGCACTGGTAGAGGGAGCCACTGTGTTGATTGGTTCTGGTAGAGGGAGCCATTGTGTTGATTGGCACTAGTAGAGGGAGCCATTGTGTTGATTGGCACTGGTAGAGGGAGCCATTGTGTTGATTGGCACTGTTAGAGGGAGACATTGTGTTGATTGGCACTGTTAGAGGGAGCCATTGTGTTGATTGGCACTGTTAGAGGGAGCCATTGTGTTGATTGACACTGTTAGAGGGAGCCATTGTGTTGATTGGCACTGGTAGAGGGAGCCATTGTGTTGATTGGCACTGTTAGAGGGAGCCATTGTGTTGATTGGCACTGTTAGAGGGAGCCATTGTGTTGATTGGCACTGTTAGAGGGAGCCATTGTGTTGATTGGCACTGTTAGAGGGAGCCATTGTGTTGATTGGCACTGTTAGAGGGAGCCATTGTGTTGATTGGCACTGGTAGAGGGAGCCATTGTGTTGATTGGCACTAGTAGAGGGAGCCATTGTGTTGATTGGCACTAGTAGAGGGAGCCACTGTGTTGATTGGCACTGGTAGAGGGAGCCATTGTGTGGATTGGCACTGGTAGAGGGAGCCATTGTGTGGATTGGCACTGGTAGAGGGAGCCATTGTGTGGATTGACACTGGTAGAGGGAGCCATTGTGTGGATTGGCACTGGTAGAGGGAGCCATTGTGTGGATTGGCACTGGTAGAGGGAGCCATTGTGTGGATTGGCACTGGTAGAGGGAGCCATTGTGTTGATTGGCACTGGTAGAGGGAGCCATTGTGTTGATTGGTTCTGGTAGAGGGAGCCATTGTGTTGATTGGCACTGGTAGAGGGAGGCATTGTGTTGATTGGCACTAGTAGAGGGAGCCATTGTGTTGATTGGCACTAGTAGAGGGAGCCACTGTGTTGATTGGCACTAGTAGAGGGAGCCACTGTGTTGATTGGCACTGGTAGAGGGAGCCATTGTGTTGATTGGCACTGGTAGAGGGAGCCATTGTGTTGATTGGCACTGGTAGAGGGAGCCATTGTGTTGATTGGCACTGGTAGAGGGAGCCATTGTGTTGATTGGCACTGGTAGAGGGAGCCATTGTGTTGATTGGCACTGGTAGAGGGAGCCACTGTGTTGATTGGCACTGGTAGAGGGAGCCATTGTGTCGATTGGCACTAGTAGAGGGAGCCATTGTGTCGATTGGCACTAGTAGAGGGAGCCACTGTGTTGATTGGCACTAGTAGAGGGAGCCATTGTGTTGATTGGCACTGGTAGAGGGAGCCACTGTGTTGATTGGCACTAGTAGAGGGAGCCATTGTGTTGATTGGCACTAGTAGAGGGAGCCATTGTGTTGATTGGCACTAGTAGAGGGAGCCATTGTGTTGATTGGCACTGGTAGAGGGAGCCACTGTGTTGATTGGCACTGGTAGAGGGAGCCACTGTGTTGATTGGCACTGGTAGAGGGAGCCATTCTGTTGATTGGCACTGGTAGAGGGAGCCATTGTGTTGATTGGCACTGGTAGAGGGAGCCATTGTGTTGATTGGCACTGGTAGAGGGAGCCATTGTGTTGATTGGCACTGGTAGAGGGAGCCATTGTGTTGATTGGCACTGGTAGAGGGAGCCATTGTGTTGATTGGCACTGGTAGAGGGAGCCACTGTGTTGATTGGCACTGGTAGAGGGAGCCATTGTGTTGATTGGCACTGGTAGAGGGAGCCATTGTGTTGATTGGCACTGGTAGAGGGAGCCACTGTGTTGATTGGCACTGGTAGAGGGAGCCATTGTGTCGATTGGCACTGGTAGAGGGAGCCACTGTGTTGATTGGCACTGGTAGAGGGAGCCATTGTGTTGATTGGCACTGGTAGAGGGAGCCATTGTGTTGATTGGCACTGGTAGAGGGAGCCATTGTGTTGATTGGCACTGGTAGAGGGAGCCACTGTGTTGATTGGCACTAGTAGAGGGAGCCATTGTGTTGATTGGCACTGGTAGAGGGAGCCACTGTGTTGATTGGCACTAGTAGAGGGAGCCACTGTGTTGATTGGCACTGGTAGAGGGAGCCATTGTGTTGATTGGCACTAGTAGAGGGAGCCACTGTGTTGATTGGCACTAGTAGAGGGAGCCATTGTGTTGATTGGCACTAGTAGAGGGAGCCATTGTGTTGATTGGCACTGGTAGAGGGAGCCATTGTGTTGATTGGCACTGGTAGAGGGAGCCATTGTGTTGATTGGCACTGGTAGAGGGAGCCATTGTGTTGATTGGCACTGGTAGAGGGAGCCATTGTGTCGATTGGCACTGGTAGAGGGAGCCACTGTGTTGATTGGCACTGGTAGAGGGAGCCATTGTGTCGATTGGCACTGGTAGAGGGAGCCATTGTGTGGATTGGCACTGGTAGAGGGAGCCATTGTGTTGATTGGCACTGGTAGAGGGAGCCATTGTGTTGATTGGCACTGGTAGAGGGAGCCATTGTGTTGATTGGCACTGGTAGAGGGAGCCATTGTGTTGATTGGCACTGGTAGAGGGAGCCACTGTGTTGATTGGCACTGGTAGAGGGAGCCACTGTGTTGATTGGCACTGGTAGAGGGAGCCATTGTGTTGATTGGCACTGGTAGAGGGAGCCATTGTGTTGATTGGCACTGGTAGAGGGAGCCACTGTGTTGATTGGCACTGGTAGAGGGAGCCACTGTGTTGATTGGCACTGGTAGAGGGAGCCACTGTGTTGATTGGCACTGGTAGAGGGAGCCATTGTGTTGATTGGCACTGGTAGAGGGAGCCATTGTGTTGATTGGCACTGGTAGAGGGAGCCATTGTGTTGATTGGCACTGGTAGAGGGAGCCATTGTGTTGATTGGCACTGGTAGAGGGAGCCATTGTGTTGATTGGCACTGGTAGAGGGAGCCACTGTGTAGATTGGCATTGGTAGAGGGAGCCATTGTGTCGATTGGCACTGGTAGAGGGAGCCATTGTGTGGATTGGCACTGGTAGAGGGAGCCATTGTGTGGATTGGCACTGGTAGAGGGAGCCATTGTGTTGATTGGCACTGGTAGAGGGAGCCATTGTGTTGATTGGCACTGGTAGAGGGAGCCATTGTGTTGATTGGCACTGGTAGAGGGAGCCATTGTGTTGATTGGCACTGGTAGAGGGAGCCATTGTGTTGATTGGCACTGGTAGAGGGAGCCATTGTGTTGATTGGCACTGGTAGAGGGAGCCATTGTGTTGATTGGCACTGGTAGAGGGAGCCATTGTGTTGATTGGCACTGGTAGAGGGAGCCATTGTGTTGATTGGCACTGGTAGAGGGAGCCATTGTGTTGATTGGCACTGGTAGAGGGAGCCATTGTGTTGATTGGCACTGGTAGAGGGAGCCATTGTGTGGATTGGCACTGGTAGAGGGAGCCATTGTGTGGATTGGCACTGGTAGAGGGAGCCATTGTGTTGATTGGCACTGGTAGAGGGAGCCACTGTGTTGATTGGCACTAGTAGAGGGAGCCACTGTGTTGATTGGCACTGGTAGAGGGAGCCATTGTGTTGATTGGCACTGGTAGAGGAAGCCACTGTGTTGATTGGCACTAGTAGAGGGAGCCATTGTGTTGATTGGCACTAGTAGAGGGAGCCACTGTGTTGATTGGCACTGGTAGAGGGAGCCATTGTGTTGATTGGCACTAGTAGAGGGAGCCATTGTGTTGATTGGCACTGGTAGAGGGAGCCATTGTGTTGATTGGCACTGGTAGAGGGAGCCATTGTGTGGATTGGCACTGGTAGAGGGAGCCATTGTGTGGATTGGCACTGGTAGAGGGAGCCATTGTGTGGATTGGCACTGGTAGAGGGAGCCATTGTGTTGATTGGCACTGGTAGAGGGAGCCACTGTGTTGATTGGCACTGGTAGAGGGAGCCATTGTGTCGATTGGCACTGGTAGAGGGAGCCATTGTGTTGATTGGCACTGGTAGAGGGAGCCATTGTGTGGATTGGCACTGGTAGAGGGAGCCATTGTGTGGATTGGCACTGGTAGAGGGAGCCATTGTAGCTTAGTGACTAGATGCTCGCCTGCCAGACCGGTGGTCTCGGATTTGATCTGCATTAAGGTGGTTTTGAATTTTAAAAATGGATCCACATCAGGTGGACCCAGCCTAAAATGTGTACCTGGAAATGTCTTGGGAGGCAAAGGTGGCTGGTGTGATACCGGCTACATCAGCCACCGAGCACCGTTTGGTCTATAATGACATGGGTCTAGCTCCATATGGTCAATGTGATTTAGGCATATAAAGAGACCTTTTGATTTAGGCATATAAAGAGACCTTTACTTACTTTACAATTATGTAGGGGAAAGAAACAGTTGTCTAGTGTGTCCTCTATCTCTACTACTTCCTCTTCTTATATGAGTGCTAATTAATGCCTATGGATTTATTTGACATATGATTGCTTAGTTTCACTTCCATATATTGGGAATTCCATTCATCAGTGTAGAGCTCAATAAAATGCAATCTGTGGGATCTGGACTTTGATGACTTGCCCACACAGATCTGTTAGTATAGTACATATAGCACAGTGAACTGTTTGTTTCCAGGGTCCATGTCTTGGTTAATGACTTCTGCTTTGGTATCCATTAAGAGCAGCATGTTCTAGACAGATTACCATTCCTGGAATAATTAGCAGAGCAATCATTTTTCCCTTGTTTTCCTGAAAGGTGGACCTGCTTCACAACAGATACTTGTGAACCATGGCAGTCTGTTCTGGGCGGACTTTTCCACTGGAGACATTTGCAAGATCTGCAACTTTCTGTGACTTATGATATATTCTTAGCTGTATAAATGCTTCAGGGCACTCAATGAAGCAAGTTGGGATAAACA
This sequence comes from Cepaea hortensis, assembly GCA_963921405.1. Lineage (NCBI taxonomy): Eukaryota > Metazoa > Mollusca > Gastropoda > Stylommatophora > Helicidae > Cepaea > Cepaea hortensis. The sequence goes on along the minus strand of OY992894.1, from coordinate 28,431,984 downwards.
CAATCGTTTCTCTAATTTGGCAAGTGCAACCAGATTGTCTCTCGTATCAACAATTCACCATTTAGTTGAATGTGTGTTAGATGTACAGGTGAGCAAATGTGTCATTTAGTTGGACACAAGTTGTAAAAAAAAAAATTAGCGTGTAGTGCTTTTTCATGCCTTAAGATATATTGGTATATGGGGCTAGTCCAAGATTTGTATAGACTTATCAACGCTCAGTTTATTATGTGATATTTACCACGGCAGCCATCTTTAACTGGTTGCACATGTCCAGGCAAGTTGTGTCATGGTTGTCACAAGCAATTTCCTGGCATCCATTTTCAGCTGAGTCAGTTTGAAAGTACAGGTCAGTTTTGTTTTTTTCAATATCTGCCTTCATGGAGATTCAAAATTATGACCGCCAGGTGAGCAGGCAAGTATCCTAGCCACCGCACCACTATGTCTCCCTGGAGTAATGAATTGAACATACATTGAATGATAGTTACCCTTGATTTGGGAGTGAACTGATGTATGCCAGGGGCTGGCTTTGTTGCTTTGTGGTTTCTGGTCACTGCATCTGTTGGGATCCCCTAATTCTTAGATTCCCTACCAGTTCTGCTCAGGCTGGAAATGTCCATTTATCCATGATGTGTGACATGGACTTCGGGCGTGAGATTCTGTAGAACTAGGAATGAGTCAGCTGGTCTCTACAGTGAGGTTCATTTCCATTTAAAAAGTACGAGGGATGTTCAGAAAATAATGCACCACATTGTTTTTTTTCAAGAGCTGTTTATTCAAAAAGCTTGAAATTTATATATAATATATATGGATATGTCGTGTAAACATCGGTATTATTCAACATATCCCCATCAACTTGTACAGCTTTATGCCAGCGTGAAACAAGTGCAAGCATTCTTTGCCTGTACCAGATTTTGTCTTGATCATGTAGCCATTTCTTCGCTGCATGAACCACTCCTTCATCATCTTCAAACCTTGTCCCACAGATTGCATCTTTAAGTGGACCAATTAGATTAAAATCAGAGGGTATTAAATAGGGACTATAGGATGGATGGGATAGTAAAGTCTAACCCAATCTCGTGATTGCTTCCCGTGTTGCCAGACTTGTGTGAGGGTGTGCAATGTCGTGAAGGAGAAACAGGTCTGAAGGATTCTTGTGCAGCCGAACTCTGCAAAAATGTTGACTGAGTTTTTTCAATATCTTAATGTAAGCTTGTGAACTGATTCTCTCTCCTCTTGGCATTACATCCACAAGAATCACACATTCAATGTCCCAAAAGACGGTGATCATGACTTTTCCAGCTGAAGGTGTTGTGTAGAATTTCTTTCTTTTTGGTGATTGTGGATGTTGCCACCGGATGATGCCACTCCATTGACTGTCTTTTTGTCTCTAAAGAAGGTAGTATGCCACTATTTTCCTTCTTGGCAACGACTATTAATCGGTGGCCATAGCTATTGTTGCTATAAAGGGATCGATGAATTCAAGATGAGATAGATCATTTACACATGACAACCACAGGGGCAGGACATCCGGCTTATGATGGAAAGCAATTTTAAAAGACTGTTTAGTGTGGCAGGGGGGAGAACGACAGACCACTGGATGATGATAAACCTTGACTTACTGTAGTCCATGTGTTTGTCCAAAGAGTTAAGTCATTACTGCATAGATTTTCATGCTCGCTGCCAAATCTATCAAACAATAGCATGGTTGATGTAAATTAGCAGAAAATAATCGCAGGTTCATTAAAAATGAATTGGATGTTAGAATTGTTCTCTCTCAGAACCTCTGTCAGTGATACATTGCATTGCATAAAATGTTCTTGCTTGTTAAATATTTCATACAGTTGTATTTCTTGTTTAAAATTGTATAGAAATCTATTGCCTGTTAATTCTTAGTGCACTCGCTCAAAAACCGCGTTTGCACAAGCTCATTTGTTGGAAGCTCATTTGTTGGATCAAATTTGGTGAATAATTTGTATTAGTAGTTTGAAGTTTGTTGCTTCAGATTGACTTAAAACTGTAAAATGTCACCACATGTTAACACACAGATTACCAGAAGTGATCCGGGGTCTCAGTGGTGAAGTGATCAAGTTATCTACCTCATTCTCTGAAGGTCATGGTTTCATCATTCATTTTCAGACTGCTTGGTTCAGACTATGAGTGGAATGTTTCCAGAGATACTGGAAGCCAGTGCTGGAGATACTGGGAGCCATGCTGGTCTTTAAAATAATCCTATCTCTTCTGGGGATTGAACCTGGATCACTGTCTTGGGAGGCAGCCTTCTCATATCAGGGGTGAAAAATGGGAAGTTCTATATGCAAGCTGTGCATATTAAAAACTCTATAGACATGTGAGTAATCGATAAGGCTACATTCTTGGCAAGATTGTTGGGGTAAGAATACCTTCCTACAAGTAGATGGAGCCCATCACTATGGAAGGAATTTATCTAGAGAGTCAATCTTGTACAGAATGCATGCTGAGGTCAGTCACTGACCTTTGAATTAGAGAAGTACATATCTTAGGGGGAGGCACTCCTCTTGAAAGAAGAGCAAAGAACAAAAACTCTATAAAAAGAAGAAACAAACTGCTTATAAATGCAATGGAGTTATATAAACTCCACCATGGAACAGACACAACAGGAGACTTCTGATTGTCAGAAGTAGTCTCCCTTCTGGGAATGTTTCACCATCTTTACCTTATGGGCAATCTTCCTGGTCAAAGAAATAATAAAAAGGTGCACAATTATTGTCAAGAAATATGAATTGTAAATCCTAATGATCATGATATGTCATTAGCAATTATTTAATTTTATTGAAAAAGTACTATTATCAGTATTTATGTTTTGCTTTGGGTACTTCCTGTGATAAAATGTTATTCTTCCATTGAAAGTGATTCTGACGTTTATTACTTTAAATTGCTGATATCAACTGCTCTGATGCTTAAACACAAATGTATAACCACTTGGTTGTGTAGAATCTGGACTACAAGTTCTGTCTGTTCCATTATATATGTATTGTAGAATACCTGACCATTCAATCAGTCACAATGAAGTGAACTAAAAACTAGCTGTTTCTAAGAAAATCCTAAACTCTGGTTCAGGTTCACAATATGACAATGTTGTTATAACTGTTTAAAAACATGTTGAAATAGAACTAATTTAGGATAACTTTCAGAACATAATTGGTCATCAAGCTGTCATGTTCGTAGATCATGGATGTTTTCAAGCAAAAATAAAGATAATTTGTTTTCAGTTTGATAAGCATGAACAGTGATTTATTATAATTTATTTGCAGGGTGAACTTTATGAATAGAGTAGACTTTTTTTCATGTAGTTAACTTTTGAAACATAACAAAGTGGCAGAAGACAGAGGAAATCACCATTATACATCCCTAGTACTTTCTGATTCAGCAACTCACACAAAGTCCTGATCTGTGACTCTGCTGATCATGTGAGATGGCAAGCCTTGAATGTTTAGTTTATATCATTGTACGGAATCTGGCTTATTCTATGATTATAACAACATGACAACAGGGCTCTGTCTGCAGAAGTACAAATCATCTGTGCAATATGTCAGAAAATATCAAACTCATGTATGGTGGTGTGACTACCTTTTGATTTAATGTTCATACCTCACAGACCTGTCACTGTGCCAAATATTGAAAATTTAATTGTTATTTATAAAATTAACAGTAATGAATTCAAGTGTGAGAAAACATGTTTTAAGTGACCAACACTGAAAAAGAAGGGAAGGACTGTATTGAAATTGTAATAATCAGTGTAAGGCATAAGTGCACCATTTAACCAGAATTGTTGCAGATGAGGATGGAGCACGTATGGGAGTGTCCTGAGCGCTGTGATGTTGGTTCTTGACTCAGCTCAACTCTTAAACCAGAATGTCAACTGTTCATGTTCACGTTCATTCATCATCAGCTGCCACCATCCTAAAGTGAACACACTGAAGATAGGTGCTACAATAAATCATTACAGCCTGCCTGTGTATGTATGTATGTATTGTTTTTTGTCCATCAAGAATGATGATGACCATTCATTTCATCCAGTGGGGTTGAAAGTATGGAGCCGTGAGTTCTAAGATGGCTGATAAGGCCTATTTTGGCTCAAAATGTTCTTTGACAATGTGGGCAAAGAATGCTTGATGTTCCAGGAGGAGGATCTCCTGCAGTGATTTTTCTGTCCAGCCTTTTCTTCACAGTTCTTGCAGTCCTGGTTGCTTCACAAGTGACTGCACCCTTGTGTAATGATGTACGCCACGAATTTTGGTCTTTGGCAGCAGTCTCCCAAGTGTCCTGATGAATTCCAAAAGCTTTTAGTGAGATTTTCAGAGTGTCTTTAAAGCGTTTCCTCTGGCCGCCTTGGGAGCGTTTACCACAATGCAGCTCGCCATAAAAAATTTGTTTAGGGAGCCTGTGATCCGGCATGCGAGTTAAGTGACCAGCCCAACAAATCTGATTTTTCATTAGTAGAGTGTGGATCCTGGGCATGGACGCTCTTTCTAGAACTTAAGTTTCTGAGATCTTATAAACAGTCCAGGTTTCACAAGCATGTAGCAGTGTGGATAATACAACTGCTATTTTGTATGTATGTATGTGTCTGTGGGAGGGAGGGAGAGCGGGAAGGGAAAGAGATGAGAGTTCTAAGGCCAACCCCAGCTCATAAATGGCTACCTGAATGTTCTGTAAAAAAAAAAAAAAAGTAAGTGTGAGCAGCACGATAGTCAGTGGGCCATCCATTATTTACTATTTGTGTATATATGTGCATACATGTGCACAGGCCTGCATTTGTTTGCATTTGTATCATATTTGTGTGTGTGTGAGTGCTTATACGCACGCATGTGTTTGAGAAAGAGAGCGTGTTTTTCGGTCCTCTTATTTTTTTGTAATGTTTTATTTCAATCCCCAAAATTAATCTGTTTATTTCCCTACTCTTCTTTTTCCCTGTGTATTGCTGTTTAGTGAATTGTTGTATTGTACTAGTATATTTCATAGTCATTCCTAGGTTCTATTTTTTATCCATATGTGTATTGTTTTTATAAAGCCCTTTGCAATAATTCCATTTTTTGTTGTAATTTTTGCATCTGTGTTTTTTTTTCCTCCAGAGAATGTAGCATCTCTTTCAGTTAAGAAATATTTGCTTTTTTGGATGTGATAGTTTCAGCATTCCTGTTTTCCATCTTGTTCACAAGACATGCTGAACATCTTGGTTCAGCGGTTACATTTTGTTTAGTAATGTGTTATCCTGCGTGAAGTGCAGAAAATATGTGTTTTGTTGTGAAAATTATTCTACATTCACAACTCTTTCTACCCCAGGCTTTGTTATTTAAAATAACAACTGCCAGCTTGAAAAGAGTTAAAGTAATAAGTGACTGAGATTATATTTGTTTTTAAGTTAAAGAAATAACTTGGACAGAGTAAGTTGAAGTAACTACTGGCTGGGGCGAATGAGACCAGAGTGTTAACTAACATTGTAACTAATTGGGACAGAAGGAGTTAAAGTAACTGACAGGAGGAAAACTACCTTTTTCTGCACCTCCCATATATCGGGTATATGTTAATGGCTCCATTAACATTATAGACCATTCGACACTCAATTGATGATGTGAATAATTTCATCCCAGTCACCTCTACTCCCCCGATTATTTTGTGGCACCCATTGTAAACTGGGTGGGTTGATGTGGAAGCCCAGATCAATTTTTCAAATTATTAATCCCTGACTTGATGGAGATTTGAACACACGACCACTGGGCTGACAGACAGACATGCTACGGTTAAAATAATAATTTTAGGGAAATGAAAAAGTTACTAAATAACTGGCTTAGCAGTGGTTAAAGTAACAGTTGACTAGGACAGAATCAGCTGAAGTAATTAAAACTTGTTGGGTTACTGTAACATCTGGTTGTGTTACTATAATGACTTGCTAGGTTACTGTAACATATGGTTGTATTACTATAATGACTTGCCTGGTTACAATATAATCTGGTTGTGTTGCTATAATGACTTGCCTGGTTGCTGTAATATCTAGTTTTGTTACTATAATGACTTGCCTGGTTACAGTAACATCTGGTTGTGTTACTATAATGACTTACTGGGTTACTGTAACATCTGGTTGTATTACTATAATGACTTGCCTGTTTACCGTAACATCTGGTTGTAGTACTATAATGACCTGCTAGGTTACCGTAACATCTGATTGTATTACTATAATGACTTGCTGGGTTACTGTAACATCTGGTTGTGTTACTATAATGACTTGCTGGGTTATTTATAGACTTCCTGAGTTACTGTAACATCTGGTTGTGTTACTAATGACCTGCTAGGTTACCGTAACATCTGGTTGTTTTACTATAATGACTTGCCTGGTTACTTTATAGACTTTCTGGGTTACTTTAACATCTGGTTGTGTTACTATAATGACTTACTGGTTTACTGTAACATCTGGTTGTATTACTATAATGACTTGCCTGGTTACCGTAACATCTGGTTGTAGTACTATAATGACCTGTTAGGTTACCGTAACATCTGGTTGTAGTACTATAATGACCTGTTAGGTTACCGTAACATCTGGTTGTGTTACTATAATGACTTGCCTGGTTACCGTAACATCTGGTTGTAGTAATATAATGACCTGCTAGGTTACTGTAACATCTGATTGTGTTACTATAATGACTTGCCCGGTTATAGTAACATCTGGTTGTATTACTATAATGACTTCCTGGGTTACTGTAACATCTGGTTGTGTTACTATAATGACTTGCTGGGTTACTGTAACATCTGGTTGTGTTACTATAATGACCTGCTAGGTTACCGTAACATCTGGTTGTAGTACTATAATGACCTGTTAGGTTACCGTAACATCTGGTTGTGTTACTATAATGACTTGCCTGGTTATAGTAACATCTGGTTGTGTTACTATAATGACTTGCTGGGTTACTGTAACATCTGGTTGTGTTACTATAACAGGTGCTTATTATTTTTTTGCATATCCCTTGCTTTGCAGTCAACATCAGCATTTTTCAGCTGCTGTTGATGTACTAGGCAAGATTACGCTCAGTAGTTTGCCATTGCTTTCTGAGCGACCAGCTCACATACCCCGTAAGTTACCAACGCGGCGAGAACCGCTAGCAATTCTCGCGCAGGTTATATTACTCATGAAAATATACGGGATTACGGAGAAAGACGTTAATCCCTAGGCCAGGAAGAACTGTAATGACTGCCTGGGACAATGTATGAATAATATGCCACAAACCCAGCAGAGGGAAGTATTTTTACAATGCAGATTAGAACCAGCAGCTGCTGCTGAGTCCTCCCTTTGCTCAAGCCAATAGCAGTAATCTGATGTGTTTTATTCAATAACAAACGTGTGACGGGATAGAAATGGTTTATTTCATGAGCACAACATTCAGCTGGACATGATTATCTATGTTGCTTATGTGTAGTTGGATTATCATACATGCACACAGCTGTTCACGTTTCTTCATAGTTGAGCTGTTCATGTAGCCTGTGGCCTAGTGTATTGGATAGTGACAGGCATTTACTTCAGGTTCATTTTCCCTGGCTCAGTCTTTTTCTTCTGCGTTCATCCGGAGTTGTTTTTTTTTTTTTTTTCAGACGTGATTGCGTTGTGCCTGTTTACAGCAGAGCTGCGTTCTTGCGCCATTAGGCCGACACATCCGACTTCTGCGGATGACCGGGTTAACCTTCCCAGGCGTGGCTCAGTCTACCTGCAAGGCAGTAGGGTTTTGGGTCTCAACTTATCTGTCTGGGTACTGTCCCATAATCTGTGTCACCTGGAAGAAGCTGCCGGTGTGTGTGCACACGTAAACGCACACATACGAGCACAGACATGCACACACCTGTCTGCTTACTGGTTGTGATGCTTCCTTCTGTACATAGTTCAGCAAAGAAAATGTGTGGGTGTGTCAGAATATTCCAGAATAAAGACAACAGGAGAAAATAGTCAACATTGATGTATCTGGGAAATGTGCCGGTGCTATGGGGGTTTGTCTTCTGCAATACATTTATAAAATATGTGTAAATATATTAATAATGCTGAGTGCATGATTGTATAGGTGGAATAATGTTTTAGTATGAACGCTGCATAGCATCTGCCTTTATTTCTCAGTTTGAACAACTTTCCTGGTGGATATAAGCTGTGTTGCAGAGTTCTGTCAAATTTCTGTACATTACTTGTCTTTTGTTTGGGACATCAGTCAGCCTGGGAGCTATGGTAGGGCCGTGGCATGCACTCTTGCCTGCCAGTCTGGTGGTCATCTGTTTGAATCCTCACTGAGGTGGGGATTTTATGTCAAATGAGCTGAGCTCCCAGTTGGACCCAACCTAAAATGGGTACCAAGAAATGTTCTGGGAAGTAAAGGCAGCCAGCGTTATAGTGACATCATCCTCCATCGAGTTCTGGTTGGTCTATAAAAAGATGGTGCTAGCACCAATACACCTCAAGGATTGGAAAGGGGTACTTTATTTCTGCTTGCCTGCCATAGTTTCCACATTTCTGTGTCCAGGAAGTAATATTGAAGAAAGCCTGTTTGTACATAAACCACATGAAGTCTTTCATTGATATCTGCATATACTTTACTGTCTGAAGATGTGAATTTGCATATTTTATTAACATACATTTCATATCATTTGGTGTTGTGCAAGATGGCTGAAGCAGTAAATTTCCTATACCATCCCTTGTTATGTGCTGTGCTGTTGTTGTTTGTTTGTTTATTTTTACACTTCCCAATATTTCATTATTTGGTCTTATATTTTGTCTGTGTTTTCATTGTTCATTCTGGAAATAGTTGCCATTGTTCTGTTTTCTCATTTTCCCTCTTCTCAAAACATGACCTGTTACTTAACAAAAATGTGGTGAAGAACTGCTCACTGAATCTTCACACTTTCCCATCCTCTTGCAGTATGTGCTGCCAATTTATAGTAGAGTTATATCAAGCCAGGTATACCTGGTCTCCGTGGTGAAGGGGTTACGGGCGCGATTTGTAATCCTGTATACCCAGGTTTGAAACACAGCAGTGCTGGTTTTTTCGAAAAAGGTATAGGTGCCGGTCATTCAGAAAGCAATGGCAAACTACTGAACGTAAAACTTGCCCAGAAATCACGAACAGCCAAAATGCTGGGGTTGGCTGCTATGTCCTGTGACATACATGCAACTAAATTGTAAAATATCAAGCCAATCCTGGTGTATGTAAGTGAATCATGGACAATTACCAGATGTGAGGAATTATGTGGAAGCTGCAGAGATGGTTTTATACTAGAAGGATGAGAATGGTGTGGGTGGATATAAAGAGCAATGAAGATGTCTTGAAAGAAGTTAACTCACAAAAAGAACTGGTTAATCAGATCAGAATAAATTAACATTATTTGGGCATGTCATGAGAAGGGGAAAGCTTGAGTACATGGTGACAATGGGAAAGTTGGAGGGGTGGACAGGCGGGGGAGACAGAGAAGATACTGTCCAGTTTGACATCATGGCATGAAGTAACATTGGTATAGAAATGATTAGCAGCACAAGAGACAGGAGGCTGTGGGCAAATCTGATGACCAACACCACACGGCATGGACTATAAGATGAAAATATTCTTGGTTGTTATGGTATCTTGATCACTCTAAGAAGCGTTACATCAGTGGTTTCCAGTAACCTTGTATTTGCTTATTTTGTGTTTGTTGTGTGAAACATTGTTTTTGTGTGAATTATTGCTCTGTTTATCTGGATCCAAGCAGATGTCACTGTAATTGAGGCTTGTCAGATGTCTTGTCTATTCAACACTAGTGTATCGAGTGCAAACATAGACCTTTGCTTGCAAGATGGAGCGTACAATTGAGGCTTTTGAATTGTGAGTGTTCAGAAGACTGGGTGAGTTTCTTGACTGGAAAATAAGACAAATAAGGAAGATGTTTCTAGAACTGCTGAATATAAAAAATAGGCATTGCTGAGGGAAATAAAGCTGAGAAAGACAAGTTACTTTGGTCACGTGAAACAATATAACAGTATGCTAAAAACCATAATGGAGGGAAAAGTTGAGGACTAGAGGTCCTCAAAGATTGTTAATGAACAGATAACATCAAGATGTAGACAGGACACCTGGTATAGCAAAATTAACCCAGGCTTCTAGCTTGACCCAGCCTAAGATGAGTACCAAGACATTTTATGGGAAATAAAGGTGGCTGGAGTGATATTCACATCTGCCATTGGGTACAGATTGGTCTATACAAAATATGGATCCAGCACCATATGCTCAGTACACTTCAAGGCATTGAAAGGTTGTATTACTTGGCTTGGTGGAATGTACGATAAAGGCTTAGGAGAGCAACTGTTGGAGATCCATTGCTGCCAACCTTTGGTGTGGAGATGGCACTGGGTGATGATGATTTGGATTATTGCTCAGTTTTGTCTTTACTGTATTACTGTTGATCTAAATTATGTTGCTGTTTATCTATCTGATTGTGCTGTTTGACTTATTTATTGTGCTGTTTACCTGGATTATTATTGTGCTGTTTATCTGGATTATGTTGCTGTTTATCTATGTCATTGTGCTGTTGAGTTGCTTATTGTGCTGTTTGTCTGTGTCACTGTGCTGTTTATCTATGTCATTGCACTGACTTGTTTATTGTGCTGTTGATCTATGTCATTGTGCTGTTTGGCTTGCTTATTGAGCTGTTTATCTGCATTATGCTGCTGTTTATCTATGTCATTGTGCTGTTTTACTTGTTTATTGTGCTGTTGATCTATGTCATTGATCTGTTTGGCTTGCTTATAGAGCTGTTTATCTGCATTATGCTGCTGTTTATCTGTGTCAATTGTGCTGTTTCTTCTTCTTCTTCTTCGTTCATCCGGAGTTTTTTTTTCGGATGTGATTGCGTTGTGCCTGTTTACAGCAGAGCTGCGCTCTTGCACCGTTAGGCCGACACATCCGACTTCTGCGGGCATTTGTTGACCGGGTTAACCTTCCCGGGGGTTTCTTAGGACGTTTGACTCTCACTGTTGTGGTGTTATCCCCCATCCCAGCTGGTCCATATAGAACAGCCAAAGATCCTGGTCAGCCCTCAAGGGAAGGCAGGGGCAGACCATGGGCATTCCCCGCCATCCAAGGAGGCTTCCATACTTGCAGAGCCGATACATAGCGCTCTGGTACTGGGCTCACCCAAGGAATCGTCACGTCCTGCACATGGCTGCTTAGCCTCACTTCCGTATATTGGACCTTCCGTTCACCATAGGCTGTTCTTCCGGAAACCAGAAGTATGCAGTCTGCAGATGACATCCACACAGTGAGCTTTCGATTCGGACTTTCCATGTAATGGATTTGCTATCCAAGCAATATTCCATTTCGTGCCACTAGGACACTTTTCCACCTTTTATGAAGCCCACACAGTGGACTTTTGTTTCGGACTTTCCACGTAATGGATTTGCTATCCAAGCAATATTCCATTTCATGCCACTAGGACACTTTTCCACCTTTTATGAAGCCCACACAATGGGATTTTGATTCAGACTTTCCACGTAATGGATTTGCTATCCAAGCAATATTCCATTTCGTGCCACTAGGACACTTTTCCACCTTTTTTGAAGCCCACACAGCAAGCTTTCGATTTGGGCTTTCCTCATAATGGATTTGCTATCCAAGCAATATTCCATTTCATGCCTCTGGGTCTTCATGCACCTTTACTGTATGTAGTTAAAGTAAGCTGCGGTCAACTTTAGCTTGTTGATATCTCCATAGAGCTTGTCCTCAAATGAAGCAGGTGTGGGCCAAAATATCTTTCTCTGTTCTGCATACGTTGGGCAATCCTGCAGCAAATGTTTTGCTGTCATTTCTCCAGTTCTACAATTACATTCATCGGTATCTCCTATCTTTAGTTTATTGAACAAGTGGTATTTCAGCCTGTTATGTCCTGTGCGGAGTCTGAAGATTGCTACTTGTTCTCTTCGGTCGAGTTTGTAATATGCATCATCCTTCTGATGGCCTGGATGCTCTGATTCCCATTTGGTTCTATAAGTGCTTTTTATCAACCTCTTTGCCTCATTATAGGTTATGTCTATGTCGTGCTGTGGTAGTTGTCCGCCCTCTTTTGCCAGTCTGTCAGCCTCTTCGTTTCCAGGTATACTGCAATGTGATGGGATCCACTGTATTACAACTTTTTTGGATTTCTGGCATAGACCATGGAGTGCTGCTCTTAGGTCAGTTAGTTCTGTGCTGTTATTGCTCTTCAGTATTGAGACAGCTGACTTTGCATCTGTGAAGATAGCTATTTGCTTCTCTTTATTTTCCTCCATCAGGAGCATTTCTGCTGCAGTTTTCAGAGCCTCTACCTCCGCTTTGAAGTTACTTGAAAATTTTCCAGTTGCCATTGAATGTGTTTTTTTCACTCCATTTTTTAAATTTAGGAGAATTCCTCCTCCTCCATTCTCTATTGAATTTTTGGCTGATCCATCTGTATATGCATGGGTCCAATTCCTGCTTGGGTAATGTTCTTTTATGTAGTTTAGGGTTATTTCTCTTCTTTCGGTTTCATGCTGAGTATTCTTTTTCTCAATACCAGGAATGTTTTCTATCATCTCAGGCAGTTGCTGCTGTCTCCAAGCTGGGAACTTGTGTGCATTGTATATGGGCTTGACTGTTGATATGTTAAGTATAGGATCTGCCCTAATCCTTCGTTTTGCAGTTTCTACAAAGTTGCTACGCTTCAGTCTTCCCTTTCCAAAACCATTAAATCTGTTGTACATAGGGTGGTCTGTCAATCTTCTAAATTTTTCTGCTTGTTGCTGGGCTCTGCTATCTCTTCTATCCTGCATTGGTTGTAAACAAGTGATCTTTTCTAGTTCATTAATAGGCGTTGTCTTCAGGCTTCCAGTTATGATTCGCATTCCTTGGTTTTGGACTCTACTTATTTTGTTAAAGTTTGACTTAGCTGCTGTTGCCCAAGCTGCAATGTCATATTCCAGTACTGGCCTCACCCGTCCAGTATATAACTTCTTGAGAACTTTCTCATCTGCTCCCCACGTTGTACCAGCAAGCTTTTTCATGATTGCCATTCTTTGCCTTGCTCTTGTTCGATTTTTCTCAACCTGTGTCTTCCATGTCAGGCGACGATCAAAGGTGACTCCTAGATAGTTTGGATTTTCTTCATGGCGCAATATTTTTCCATTCAATACCAGCTTAGGTTGCTGAGTTTTATTTGAGAGGGAGAACACTGTGCATGTTGTTTTCTCCTCACTTATCTTCACTAGCCATGATTTTGACCAGTCCTCTAGCGCTAATAAGGCTTGCTGTATTCTGCTGTTAGCTGTACTAATATATTCTTCAGATGTCCATATGGCTAGGTCATCTGCAAAGGAGGATGTGTGTACTCTGGCTGGAAAATTTTCTGTGATGTCATTTATATATGCTAGGAATAATGTTGGTGAAAGAACTCCTCCTTGGGGGACACCTTGCTCCAGCAGCATCATTTTGCTTGTTTGTCCTTGTACTTTTGTCCTGGCAGTTCTGTTCTCAAGGTAGTGGCTGATCCATTTATACATTTTTCCACAAACATGCATGTTTTGCAGTTTTACTTTCAGTCCTTCCTTCCATACTTTATCAAATGCTTTTTCTAAATCTATCCAGACTGCTAGTGTGTGCTTTTTCTCTTGGAAGGCATCCTCTATTTCCTGAGCTATATAGGTTATTTGATCTTCAGTGGATCTGTACTTTCTGAATCCTGCTTGGTGTGGTGTTAAGAGTTTGTTTTCTTCCAGATGCCATGTTAGCCTGCCATTGATAATGCATTCCATTAATTTCCCTACACAGCTAAGTAGACTGATAGGTCGATAGCCATTTGGTTCTTCCAGGTCTTTTCCTTTCTTTGGGATTGGTATTAGTATAGCTTCCTTCCATGCCTGTGGGACTATTCCTCTCTTCCAGCTGTTATTTAGGACTGCTAGTAGTTTCTTCTTTGCCTTGGTGCCTAGTCCTATTAGCATTTCATTTGTGATTCCATCCTTTCCTGGTGATTTCTTCTTTTTTAGGGTATTCATTGCCTGTTCCATTTCTTCCATTGTTAGATTTGCCATCATATATTCTGCTGCTGTCTCTGTATTTCTATGATGTATCTGTTTGTCTTTGATTGCTTTTTTCTGTTCGGTTGTAATATCAATGTGGTTTGCATTTGCATAGTGTTCCATTAGTGCATTTGCTGCCTTTTTTCCTGTAAGTAAGGCATTTCCTTGTTTAATTGTTATTTGTTTGTTTCTAGGTCCTTCATTGTTCATGGCTTTCACTAGTTTCCATAGTTTGTTTCCATCCCTGTCAAAATTCAGGTTTTCTGTTTTTTCCCTCCAACGATCTCTTGTTGTTTGATTTACTGTTCTTTTATATTTTGCTGAGATGGCTTTGAGAGAGGTATTCGCTTCAATTGTTTGTTCTCTCTCTGCTGTCTTCCTGGCATCTTCAACTTTGTCCTCCAAACTTTGTAGTTCTTCAGTCCAGTATGGTTTGTAATTTTTCCTCGCTCCTCTAGGAATGGACTCAGTGGCTGCCTGTATTGTCGCTCTGTTTAGACTTTCCACCATTTGCTTTATGTTGCCATATCGTGTATTTATGTTTTCACAATATTTGTCTGTTAGTATGGCAAATCTGTCCCAATCTGCTCGTTTGTAATTCCAGCGGGGCAAGGGCTTTTGCTCCTGTGGAACATACTCCATATTCATTACAAGCTTGATTGGTCTGTGGTCACTACCTGCTAATTGGTCCAGCACATGGAGATCGATTTTGTGGAGGATGTCTCCTGTGCAGAAAGCTAAGTCTGGAGTAGAAGTGGTAAGCCATCTTCTGGAGTAGAAGCTCGGTGTGTCATCCGCTTTGTTGAGTAGATGGAGATTTGAGTCTATTTCCCAGTCCTCCAATTCATCTCCTCTTTTGTCAGTATCTGGGTATCCCCATCTTTCTGAACGGCTATTAAAGTCTCCGACAATAATGCAGTTTGTGTCAGTTATTTTCATGTTTGAGAGTTTAAGGTCCTTATCTGCTGGGCTATACAGATTGTAGATTCTTATTTTCACGTCCTTTATCATTATATCAACACCTATAATTTCCGTTTGGTTGTCAGAGATCACAGATACTTCGCTGCAAGGTATTGTATTTCGTGTAAGTATTAGAACTCCTCCTTTGTGTCCTTCGCGGTCGAAACGTGTGGCCTGATATCCTCTGACTGAGAATTTGTGATTGGCGTTGAGGTGTGTCTCTTGAATGCATGCCACATCTATTCTATCTTTATGAAGACGCTGTGTTAGGGAGTCTTTCTTCTTGTAAACTCCTTCGGCATTCCACTGTAGTATGTTGAGTGTCCGGGGTATTTGGTCAATAGCTCTTAACCTACTCCTCTGTGCCTTGACTCCACAGCACAGGGGAAGGTGACCACCAGTAGTCATGGGTGGACCCCCTCGAGGCAGGGGGCCCGGCACTATCGCCGCCTGATGGGACTTCACGGGATTAGCACCATAACGGTTAATTTTGATTTGTGACATCATGAATTAAGTTACGTTGCACTGCTTTGTCAAGCCTGTGGCTCAGTACATCCGATTTCGACAAGCATTTATTCGGGATGCTTTCCCTAGCCTTTGACTGTCCCCAGTCTACCTACAAGGCAGCAGGTTTTACGTTGCACTGCTTTGTCAAGCCTGTGGCTCAGTACATCCGATTTTGACAAGCATGTATTCAGGGTGCTTTCCCTAGCCTTTGACTGTCCCCAGTCTACCTACAAGGCAGCAGGTTTGTGTGTCTCTTCGTCTGGTCCCTCTCCCTTGACCTGTCCGACATGGGTGGCCCTACCAGTAGCTGTGCTACCGTCGGCATAGCTCTTGGGGTCATTGGGACGCACAAGCCCCTCTACCTCGTCACGGTGGACACACAGCAGAGAGGGTGCTGTTTGACTTGTTTATTTTGCTGTTTATTGGCATTATATTGCTATTTATCTGTATTAGATTGCTATTTATCAAGATAATATGACTCTGTGTCTGAAATATATTGCTGTTTGTCTGAGATTGTTACTATGTATCTAAGTAACTGCTGTTAATTTGGATTTTAATTATTCAAAAACAAAAAAAAAGCTGTAGTACAACATAGCAAAGAGTGTTCTGTACTGGTTCCCATGGAAAATGAGAAGGTGAAAAGATCAAAGAGACCGTGGAGAATAAATAAATAACAAAGATTAATCTTGGAAGATTGGAATGATATTGGTACACTTTAACACTACATCCCATAGTGAAAATTGATGGAGGCGGCCTGTTACAGACCTGCCAACCATAATCAATCAATCAATCAAGTGCTGATTCCACAGTGAAGCTTGGCTGGAATGGATCATATTGTCTTCGGCTCTGATGGTACACTGGCAGATGCTGTTTGTCCATCTCTTGATGTTACTCAGGAAGCATGAAGTGTCCAGATGGTGTTCAACAATCTATGTCTTCCACTTATGTTTTTAAATGACAACTGGGCAAACAGCCTTTATTGCCTCAGCCCAGACACTCTCTCCCAGCACACACCTGCAATGGTATAGAAGCTGTAAGGAAAACAAACTTCAGTATTTCTTGTTCACTCACAATGCATGATTTTCTGCTGATTGTCTGAACAGAGTTTTTCCACCAAATGTGTTCATGTTTTGTCTGTTAGCCCTCATTTATAGAGTGAAATAGTGGTAGATACCGAGTCGCCTGGTTGTTACTGGGATCATGAACAAGTCTACAAAGAGCTTGGCTTGAGTTGGTCGTGAGCCATTGAGACATGACAGGCAAAATATACTAAGTACTGTTTACTCTACGGTGTGTTGACGCTGAATTGATTTATACAAGTTTGGCTATGACAGTGTTAAAATCTATCAGTTCATCTTGATATACACCCTGTGTGACTTAAAAATTATGAATATCTTGTCATCATGAGCACGGTCATCTTGTCTTTGTGAATTTGTTTCCTTGCAGTATGTGGATGTTAGTTGTTTTAGCCATCTATGGGGACAGTTCAGAAGAAATATAAACTATTTGAAAACATTGTTTTCACATTCCTTGTGTTATTTGATTAGTGGTGCCATTTTTAGCTCACATATAGTAGTTTGTAATGATTTGGATATAATACAAACATATTTTTTCCCCGTTAACTCGCTGTGAACTCAAGCGTAGTCCATACTCGTGCTACTACGTCTAGTGCCCTGGACCGATTTTTGTGCGTGGATTAGCTTTCCTTACTACCAGTGTCCCTAGCCATCAGATGAACCCACTCAGACTTCAAAGGTACTTGTAATTTATGTTTTAAAGTCAAGATTGAGAGGTCAACATTTTAGTCCGTCCAGTGTAGAAGTTGAACCTGCTGCATCTGCATCAGCACACCAGATGTTTAAGAGTGAGCTCTTTTATCCATACAGCCATGCTGACCTCCTAATACAAACATGAAGTTGAACCAAATATTGGAATTATTGTATACAAAATAAAAACTCACAACCAAAATTGTGAAGAGACATTTCATGTTTATATGTCAGGTTCTGTCACATTCTGGGAATGTGATTCTGAATTGACTCGTGTGTCCACATGTTTTTTTTTGGTATGGATATTGAGTGCACTTGAATAATTGTCATCATCAAGTGCCTTGCCAGCTAGCATGGGCAATCATGCTTCCCTCCAGCAGAATGGATCAATTAATGTGTCGATGTTTTTCATATTTAATGTTTCTTTTAGACATAATGTCTTTACTTTATACCTTGTCTGCTTTGTGTTGTGTGTCTGTATACTGTTAAAGCATTGCTGTATTTATATATTGAGGTTTTTGTTAGTCGCGGATGGTAATTTGCTGCTAATGTCTCTTATTAGTACTTATAAGTTTATTGAATTTGTTAATTCAGACA
The DNA here is from genome assembly GCA_963921405.1 of Cepaea hortensis. NCBI lineage: Eukaryota > Metazoa > Mollusca > Gastropoda > Stylommatophora > Helicidae > Cepaea > Cepaea hortensis. The sequence goes on along the minus strand of OY992894.1, from coordinate 28,414,089 downwards.
TGCCATAACTTATTTTCTTGTCAGCATTTGGTACATTGAGTATTATATTTATGACATCCTTGTGATTTATTGTTTACATTTGGTTGTTTCCTGACACTTTGGTCACGGATAATATAACAGGTTAATAAAAATGCTTGAATTCAGCTTCAAGACAGTTTTTATATTTGTAAACTTGCACTTACTCTTTATGTTTCATTGTATATGTCTCTCTCGGTATGGGGCTCTTTGATTGTGGATGCCTGATTCTGTATCTGCCTCTTTGTGTGTAACTCTTTGTGTGCACTTGTATCTCCTTGTGTGTCTGTGTACATCTATCTCTCTCTCTTTCTCTCTCTCTCTCTCTCTCTCTCTCTCTCTCTCTCTCTCTCTCTCTCTCTCTCTCTCTCTCTCTCTCTCTCTCTCTCTCTCTCTCTCTCTCTCTCTCTCTCTCTCTGGATCTATTATGTGTCTATATGAACATCACTATCTGTGTATGTCAATGCTTTGCATCTGCTTACATTGAGACACTACCACCACCAAGTGCCACAATAAATAGTACATACGAGAGGCTTCAAATGAAAACTAAATGATTTGTTTTTAGTGAATACATTCTGGAAAAGTAGAAAACAAATGTATCTCTTTTCGATGTTGTCACAACTGCGTTCAATGAAAGTCCTCCAGCACAGATAAAGTGCGTGGATTCCTGTATGAAAAAAAATTATCTTGGTTGTGTGTGTGATCGCTCATGCACCGCCTGCTGTACCTCTTCAACAGACCGAAAAGTCTTTCCTCCCAATAACTCTTTCAGTTGTCCAAACAGGTAGAAATCACTTGGGGCTAGGTCTGGTGAGTACAAGGAATGTGGTACATACTGAAAGTGGAGATCTTCCGTCGTTGCACAGGCAGAATGGGGTTGAGTATTGTCATGTTGCAGGTTCCAAATGTTGCTGTATGTAGCCGGGGCGCAGTGTTGGGGTGAGCGCCCAACATTGCTTAAATACCCCAATGGCTCGTGAATACATAACCTATGGAGCAAAAGTCCAACTCCTGGCCTTCACGTGGCGGAACTGTTTCTACTAACAGGAGAAGGGGCGACGGCGAGTATCTGGCGCCGGAAAATAACCAATGTGCTCTAGATGTGTATACACATGTGCAGACACGTGTGTGCGTGTGTACACATCTAAACTCGAGTGAGACCACAGTCTGCTCTAGCAAAGGAAATGTGCTGAAGACGGAGGCAACCAGCCAGGAGGCGCACCACAGAAATCAGGATGCCACGCAATGGAATATGTTGACTGCTGCTAAAAGTTATGGTGCTCGCCCTGCTTTGGACCCCCAGGCAGGTGCAGTGCCGGGCCCTATGTCTCGAAAGGGTCCAACCCCAACTACTGGAGGTCCTTCTCAGATGTCCTGTGGAGCCAGGGGACATGAGAATAGAACGGCTGGCCATACTAAACAAAGACTTAAAATAATGCACTGGAATGCGGAGGGAGTCAGCAAAAAAAAAATAGAATTAGAAAACATCCTGGACCAAGAAAAAATAAGCATATGTTGCTTGCAAGAAACTCACCTCAACGAAAATATAGCCTTCAAAATCAGAGGCTACCAGTATTACCGATCTGACCGAAAGGACAGGCGAAAAGTTGGGATACTTACCCTTGTAAAAAATAACATCACTGCTTCCCAAATCGAAGTCTATATGGAAGGGGCTGATTATCAGACACTTAAACTTAAAACAGGCTATACAGACCTACATCTGTTCAATTACTACTGTCCAAGTGACCGCCCACAGGCACTGGACACACTACCATTATGAATTGACTCGTGTGTCCACATGTTTTTTTTTTGTATGGATATTGAGTGCACTTGAATGGGGAGAAAATATGATTGTGTGTGGCGATTTCAACAGCCACTCGCAGAGTTGGGGCTATGATCACATGGACCAGAGAGGAGAGAGACCGGTAGACTGGCAGGATGAGAATAGATTCATCTTGATTAACAAGCCGTCCGACCCACATACTTTCTACTCGAGATCATGGCACTCTACAACTACACCTGACCTGGCTTTTCATTCACCAGACCTGGAGTGGAACATTACACGAATTATTGGGAAAAAACTTGGTGGCAGCGACCATCGGCCAGTCCTTCTAACTGTAGAAAATGAGCTTGTAAGTCAAAGCAGCACCCTCTCGAGGTGGAACTACAAGAAAGCAGACTGGGCAATGTACAAGAATCGCACCAGCATACTGATTAGAAACCTGAACACTGAGAAAGACATAAATAAAGTAGTTGAAGAGTTTGGGAAATGCATACTACAGGCAGCGCAAGAAACAGTACCAAGAGGAGCCCGTAAACAATATAAACCCTACTGGAGTAGTGAACTGGAACAGTTGCATAATGATGTGGAAGTATGTAGAAAGCAAGCAGAGGCCACACCCAGCCAAGAGCACCACAATAAATTCCAGCATGCAAAAGCCACATTTCAAAGGGCCAAGCTGCAAGCTAGACGGAAAAGCTGGCAGGACAAAACAGAGTCTCTGAACTTTGAAAGAGACACAAGGAAATTGTGGAAGCTAATAAAACAACTTAACGATGAGGGCACAGGGAGAAACTCAAAAATTGCACTACATAAAGATGGAAACATCTTAACAAGAAAGCAAGCAGCTGACCATTTTGCGGACTCATTCGCACAAGATAACAATATCAAAATTAGTCCAAAGAAACAACAAGAGATTTGAGAGAAACGGCAACATACAGGACAGAATGAAATGATACATGAGGTTCTGGAGGCACCCATCACAATCAGCGAAATGGAGCTAGCCATATCAAAACTGAAAATGAGAAAGTCATCAGGAGCTGATGGTATCTCCAATGAAATGATTAGGAACAGAGGCCAAAGCAAAGCTGTTGCAGATCTTCAATAATAGGCAGTGTTCCACAAGCCTGGAGAGAAGCAATCATGATACCCCTCCTAAAATCAGGGAAAGATAGTTCCATGCACTTATCTGAGATGATTAGACAACGTTCTTCGTACTGTGATAAAGAACACTCAAAATGAAACAGAAAGACAAGAAACAACAACAAACTACCGATATATATAGGGGAGAATGGGGAGAAATGGACATAGGGGAGAAATGGACCACCCCCTCTCTGGCCCCTGGCTGTGATGCAATGAAAGTGAAACCATAATAAGTTTGTTTTCCACATCAAACATAGTCCGAATTTTTCATTTGCCATCGACTTCCCGCACAGGTCGTTCCCACGCAAAGTTTGAAAAATTTTCTGCACTAAAGTTTCTTTTTCCAGTTCCAGACACCATCGTAAAGCAGACGCATAGTCAAGAATCAGGACAAGGTAATTACGTTAATATCTTTATTTACTTGTTATTTAAGAGTTCATATAAAAAATATAGCATATAATATTAGATTTAAGAGACTTTATGGCTGAATAGTTTAATACATTGATGGGGGAGAAATGGACCGGTTCATTTCTCCCCATGGTTCATTTCTCCCCATAGAAGAAATTGACAAGACAGTCTGTTGTTATTAAAAGTGTTGAAGATTGCATTCGAATATCAGCATTATTGATTCTTTTTAATACTGGGGTCTAAATCTAGACCAATAAAACTGTTAACAAATTTGATTTCAGTGATTTATTAAAGATGCACTCCATTCGTGCTATGATCAGTATTTCTTTGCAAATGATAGGCCTACCATTCTAAATGTTATATAATTCTGTCACTCTTTTGTTTCAGATGCCAAGATTGTACATCAGAAACACCAACAAGGGTCTCGTTACGGAGGAACGTATGAGAGAAGCTGTTAATGCTGTGAAAAATGGAATGAAAGTGAGGAAAGCTGCAAGGGAGTACGGCATTGCTCGCTCTACCCTCGATAACAATCTTACAAAAGACAGAGAAGGAAATGGTCTGCCTACTAGACTCGTACCAAATTATAGGCATAGCCTTGTTTTCACAGCTAAGCAAGAAGCTGATTTTGCTAGTTACTTGAAAGATTGTGCAAGAATGTTCCATGGACTCAGAACTAAAAACGTTCGTATTTTGGCGTACGAGATGGCGAAAGTCAATAACATTGCACATCCTTTAACCTGGGATGAGCAAATGATGGCAGGGAATGACTGGCTTTGTGGATTTTTGCGACGGAATCCCAAGCTGACCATAAGGCAACCTGAGGCAACATCTCTGGCCAGAGCTACAGCTTTCAACAAACATAATATTTGCACCTTCTTCAACATTGTGAAGGAAACCATTACAAAACTAAATGTGAGAGGAGCTCAAATCTACAATTTGGATGAGTCAGGTCTGACCACTGTACAGAAAGTGCCAAAAGTAATTGCCCCACGAGGAGTGAAGCAAATAGGCCAGGTGACATCCAGAGAAAGAGGAGAACTGGTCACAATCTGTTGCATTGTGTCAGCTGCGGGTCACATTATCCCTCCAGTTTTTGTGTTTCCCAGAAAATCTTTTAAGAATGTTATGCTTGCTGGAGCACCTGAAGGTTCCCTTGGCCTTGTGAATGAATCAGGTTGGATGACCCGTGATAATTTCGTCAAAGTTATAAATCACTTCATTAAGCATTCAAGACCTTCCAAAGACTTCCCTTTGATTTTGATCTTGGACAATCACGATTCCCACATTTCATTTGAATCACTTGAACTGTGCAAGAAAAACAACATTCATGTGATCACGTTGCCACCACACACCTCATCTAAAACTCAGCCCTTGGACCATTCAGTTTTTGGACCCATGAAGTCGGTCTACAACAATGCGTGTGATTCATGGATGATGAAAAATGTTGGGACACCACTGACAATCTATCAAGTTGCAAATCTAGGAGGCCACGCTTTTCTTAAAGCGGCAACTCCCATTAACATTCAATCAGGCTTTGCAGTGTCAGGTATTTGGCCCTTTAACGAAGATGTTTTTACAGAAGATGATTTTATGCCTTCAGAAATAACGAACAGGCCCATCAGCAAGGACAGTGAAAATGTCACTTTAGAAAGCAATGAACAGACAGGATCAGCATCTCCACATTGTGGTACCAGCACAGATCAAACTGCACAAGAATTTCATGAAAATCAGAAAGAGTGTAATGTTGAGAACCTTGTAGATGACTTGCAGGAAATATCAGGGAGTCTTCAACATAAAGCTACTTCTTCCTTTACTTCGCCTCATGTTTTCAGAGGACTACCAAAAGCTGGTCCGCGAAAAGATTCAAATAATATGAGGAAAAGAGGAAAAACTATGCTGGCTACTTCTACGCCAGAAATGGATCGAATTAGGGAAAGAGCGGTGATGAAAGAAAAGGCAGCAAAAGTTCCACCCAAAAAGGCAAAGAGACAGCTGCTGAAAGAACTTGATGTTGATTCAGATCCAGAAACTGACATTTCGTTTTGTGATGACACAGATTCTGATGTTTCATTTGGTGAAAATGAGGAGTGTACGGTTAGCTTGACTGGTGTGCGTGAGGTTTTTGAAGACCAGTGTGTGCTATGTGAATATGGAACAAAGAAGACTTGTGTTTACTATGTAGGAATTGTAAGGGGAGACATTGATGATGATGGTGATGTTGAGGTAGAGTTCTTGCGCAAGAGTGAGAAGGTTGCTGGTAAATTTGTTAAGCCTAAGGTAGAAGATGTCGCCAGTGTCTCAATTACATGTATTAAAGCACAGCTTACTAGATCTACAATCACTGGAACCACTTCTAGGACCAAAGATGGCTATGTCTTCAAAGAAAGTCTTGCAGGCATAAATGTTCGATAAAACTTTATATTAGATTAATATATCATATTAAACTTTTTTTACTGTCGCTTAAAATAATTAAAAAAAACTGCAAATATCCTTTTAATGATTATTTATTTGTTATAGCAATATGGATGAGTTGTTGCTGCTTCTTTTTAAAAAAAGGTCCATTTCTCCCCACTATGGTCCATTGCTCCCCACGTGCTGGTCCATTTCACCCCAATGGTGGTCAATTTCTCCCCATGTTCATATACATTTTTGAAATGCATTTTGTAAAGAAACATAAAGAAATAGATTGCTAAATGTTTTCCCCTTTTAAAATAAATGAATGTACAACATTTTAGTCATGGTTTTGTTGTTTCGATAAAATCTGTTCCGGTGATGAGCAAAAATTGAAAACTTCAAAATTGCTGGTCCATTTCTCCCCAGTCTCCCCTATATATATATATATATAGTCAGATGAGCAAAAAACTCAACAGAAAATGGAGGTGGATGAATTCTCTTGCATCTAAAAAAAAAAAAAATAGAGCAAAGAAACCATTTAATGGTAAATGGAAAATTCTCAAGTAACTTCACTTCAGAGCAGAGATAGAGGCCTTGAAAACTGCAGTAGAAATGATGCTGCCCGAGAAATAGAGAGAAACATAACACTCACAGAAGCGAAGTCAGTTGTTTTAGTACCGAAGAGCAAAAACAGTGTAGAACTAGTAGCCTTACGAATAGCTCTTCAGGAATTAAGTGAAAACCCCAAAATGATTGTAATTCAATGGATTCCTTCATATTGCAAGCAATTGATCTGGAAATGAAGAGGTTGGCAAATTAGCAAAGGAACACGGAGAACTGCATCAACATTCTAGGCCTCTACATTTGACGCCCTTCCCGCCTTTCCCCAACAACACAGCTTTCCATTTCCATCAGGTCTGGGCGGCTTGATCATCAATCCAGACATCACAATCTGAGCAAGGTTATATAGTAACTTACGCTGGGTCCTATGTCCGGTCATTGTGTGTCCTCGCTGAAGCTATGACTTTGAGTATGGCCTAGATCCCTCTCTGATTTGGAAACAATTCTGAATATAACAAATGTCTTTTAAACATCCTTTATTAATTATAGCAAGATGTGTAAATGTGAGATAGCAAAACTGCAAGAGCTGTGGGGGAAAAAATGCTGGACAGAAAAACCACTGCAGGAGATCCGCCTCCTGTAACGTTAAGCATTCTTTGCCCACATTGTCAAAGAACATTTCGAGCCAAAATAGGCTTTACCAGCCATCTTAGAACTCACGGCTCCATACTTTCAACCACACTGGATGAATTGAATGGTCATCATCATTTTTGATGGACAAACAACATTAATTATAGCGAGGAAAAGCAGATAGTGCGGTAGTAAACTGATATAAAGTTATGGGAAACAGTTAACTAATGAGTAGGGTTTGAGCTAAGCACTCTTTGTTTTTTTTACACGGCTTGGGAGAATATTGGGCTAAACTGATATGCCGATATGTTTATATATCCCTCAACACACCCCTAACTAATGAGTAGGGTTTGAGCTTAAGCACTTTTTTTTTTTACACGGCTTGGAGAATATTGGGCTAAACCGATATGTTTATATATCCCTCAGCACTCAAGGGGTGATTTTTTTTTTTTGGGGGGGGGGGGGGGGGGGGTTGGATATCACACAGACCGCCTTTATTTTCAATACATATCCTAGTGCCCGCCGGTCTCTCTGGCTGTGGGGTTACAACACTTTCTCTCTGTAATCCCGTTTATCACGCAGAGTCTCGAAGCGGAGCGAGAGCTGAGGCGGTTCGACCCCCGCTCGTGACTTGCGGGATACTGAGCCGGCCGCTCAGAAAGCAATGGCAAACTACTGAGCGTAATCTTGCCAAGAGATCAACATACAGCTGAAAGATGCTGGTGTTGACAGCTAAGTCCTGTAAAGGATATGCTAAAAAAAAAAAAAAAAAAAAAAAAAAAAAAATCCTAGTGCCCACTGTAGGCTTGTTCGACCTGGGATACCAAGTCAATGATGTGATAACATGCACGTATGCGCCGCCACCGCCACCATTGGCACGCGGCGATGATGACGATAAGTGATTCAATGAGCATGATTCAGAAGGTCGAAGCTGGATCTGTACGTAGACAGTGGACTGAATCGCTGCGGAAGTCTGTTGTCCGTAAAGTCACCTTCATCTTCGTCCCGGGACATGCGGGAGTCGAGGGAAATGAACGAGCTGACAAACTGGCTGGCTCTGCACCCCCTGTAGATGGTCAGCCCATGGATCGTGCCGATGTTATTAACGTCCTTAAAGATATGGCGAGAACAGAGGACTTTGACGTCAGTGATTCTACATCGCTGTCCAGGATGAAAGACCTTGGAGTAAGAATCGGCACAGCCAGACGCGAGAGGTACATCGGGAAAACAAAGCGCCTCGTCAACCAACACAGAACAGGCACTATTAGTGTGACTATTAGTATTAGCCACCGGACGCTGATGCATATGCTAGGAGGAGGATCTGAGCACCTATGGACATGTCCGGGGTGCAATGAAGATACCCCAACTGATAACTGACTGATGATGACGATAACGATAGAGGTATGATTATAGGAATTTGACAACGCTATTTCCCTTGTTTTAGAATAAGTCATGTATTACTGTATAATATATGAACAGTATATGTTTTATGACTAGTATTCCGAAAGGTTTCAACAATCCAGAAAAACCCAAATCACCCTATCGTCAGTTTCGTAAATTATGTGACATAGCATCTTCTTTCTTTCTTTCTTTCTTTTTGTCTTTCTTTCTTTCTTTCTTTCTTTCTGTCTGTCTGTCTGTTTGCTCTTTACGGCTCTATGCTATTACGTTAGGCTTCGCAGGCGTGTTTGGGTGTTTACGAATTAGGGCTCGCTCATTCGCTTGGTATGCTGAGATGTTCTTACGGTGTTGGTAACTCCGCCGATCCATTTTTTTCGTGGTTTTCCCCTGCCTCTTAATGTTTCTGTTTTCATGGTGTATGCTCTTGCTGCTGGCGACATTAGGTTCATTCTCTTAAAGTCTTAAACGTCGAGAGGATCGACTTCATTGCACTAGAGACACGGCCAGAATTCCAACAGGAAAGTACTGCCATAATTATGATGCTGAAATTGAGGCAATCAAGATAGCCACAAAGAAATTACAAAATACCAGTCATGGTACACAACCTGTGGTGATATTGACAGATGCAAAATCCGTAATAGAGGCGCTCCTGTCTGGGAAATTGCCAGTTCTGAGGACACTACTTTCTGAACTTAGCAGTCATCGTAAGATCACCATACAGTGGATACCATCCCACTGTGGAATCCCCGGAAACGACAGAGCTGATCGATTGGCTAAGGAAGGAGCACAAGAAGAACAACCAGATGTGCCTATTACATACCACCAAAAGAAAAGAATGATCAAATCAGTCAGAAGGCCACCAAACCTTACTCAAGACGACTACCACGTTATGGACAGACCAGAACAGGTCATTCTTCTGCGCCTCAGAACAGGACACAATAGATTACGCAACCACATGTATACAAAATTCAAGATTGGTGACTCAGCCATGTGCACATGTGGTTTGGCGTCGCAGACAGCAGAGCACATACTCCAGGATTGCCCAAACTACAACATATCCAGGCGAACCTTCTGGCCTAGAGAGACAACAGTGGAAGATAAACTCTATGGACCGCTGAATGAACTAAAAAAGACTGTTAGATTCATACAAGAGACAACATTGCAGTTATAAACATAATTTAGGCGAACGAAAGAAGAAGAATTGCACGGGGTTAGTTTTTTTCGGATGTGATTGCGTTGTACCTGTTTACAGCAGAGCTGCGTTCTTGCGCCGTTAGGCCGACACATCCGACTTCTGCGGGCATTTGTTGACCGGGTTAACCCTCCCGGGCCACCGGGTTGTATCCCGTGTCTCGGTCTCTTTCCGCAGGACGGCCTCCCGAAAGCGTCGCACAAGGCACGAACTCCGTAGCTCCAGCGACGACCACATGAGTCTCTGAGAAAATGCACTAGTGAACCGAAAGACTTAGCCCGGAATAAACCCACAACCTCTGGAGCGCGAGGCAGACAGCTTGACCACTTCGCCGCGGAGACTCGCTAGGTGGCAGAACCAGTTAAGTTGTCAAAGCTATGCCTATTAATGAATTAATTTAACAACTGGTGTTTCTCCAACTGTTTCATAATCTCCCTACCAATAAATTTGGTCCTTTCTTGATGTGTTTACTGCTTTTCTCAGACGATGATGACATCTCATTTCACAAGTAGTGAGTTTTCTTTCTTGTTCTTTAGTTAGTGCCCATGTTTAGTACTGATAGCACAACGTTGTATAAACAATTGCTTTCATAATGTTCTTCTTAATTTTCATGGGGATAGCTGGATGTTTCAGCGTGGATGTAATTTGATATGTAACATTATCAACTTGTTTAATTCTTGTCTCCATATCTGTATCTAATTTGCCACTTGATGTAAAGACATTAAATCGTGGGCTATATTTGGGCGACTTACAACCGAATTGTTTTGTAATGGAAATGTGTCAACTATCTGGCAAGTAGCTTGAACCCGTCAAAACAAAGTCGAGCAGGTTCGTCTGCTGTACTGAAACTGGCAGTTTGTGATAACTAATCACCATGGAAGTCCAGAGCAGCCCGCAAATCGATCCTACAGGCGAAGATACAAAAAGAAACGAGACAGAGCTACTAATCAGCACAGTTAATATTTGGAAGTGAGACTTTTTCTTTATTTTATAAAGGAAGATATGTTTATATATATAAATAATATATGTATCATTATCATGTATGTAAATTCGGTCACGTTAACAAAAAGATTGTCACTGAGACTTTTGGACTTTGGCCTGTTATTGTGATTTGCTGACTGAATTCAGGGAAACTGTTTCAAGGTTGCAGTTTCACTCTGCTGACAGGATATGTTTTTCTCAGCTTGTAATAAAGCAGCTTTATAGAATTTGTTTCCTCTGCTTGTGAGAAGGCATCTTTATTTTAAGTTTTGTCTGCATATGAGACATCAGCCTTGGCCTTTTGTAGGTTTTCTCTGCTTGTGAGAAGGCATCTTTACATATAGTATAGATTTTGACTGTATGTCAGAACGCATCTTTATATATAAATATGTTTTGTCTGTTTGTGTGACATCATCTTTATATATAGGTTTTATCTGCTTGTGAGAAAGTGACTGGCTATAAAAATGCAGAAGTTAAACAGTATTATTAAGAAGAGCCTTTGTCACAACAACCCACAAAGGTGTATTTAGGTGTAAACTACATCTAAAATGGTCCAACAGTCCTAGGATATACATACACAGAAGAAACGATATTCCTAGAATATAAACAGAATATGTTTCATATACTACAGTAAGGCCTTCAACTGTTCAGCAATATAAATTGTGGAACATCATCAGAGATATGGGATTCCAAGATATTTGATCCACTTAATTGAAACATTGTATCATGAACAAAAGCGTTTAAGTAATCGGTGAGACATCAAATTTGTTTGAGATCCAGAAGGAAGTAAGATAGTATTGCATTATCTCCCCATACCTGTCAAACATCTATGCACAAACATGTAATGAGAAACATAAAAAAAATTATTGAGATGAACTAATAACCAACATCCTTCCACTCAGGACATTCCCATATGCACTCTGTCCCCTCGTTCAACAGCCAACGAAGTCATACTACTAATCGTTCCCACCACCATCTGATTGAAAGTTCTCCTTGTCTTCCCTCTCAGTTTTGAAATTCTTCCAGAACCCCTGCTGATTCCCAATCTGTTCCCTGCCTTCTCCACCTGATCCCACAGGCCCTCTACCAAGAGGTGCATTCCCTGCCAGCCTATTTGTCACATGCCTGTGTTCAGTGGCATTAAGGTGAGTGGCCGTACAATATAAACAGTTCACGAGGTGAAAGGGCATTCACCGGAAAGAAAATATAAGGAAATAAACGGGGAAGGGTGTAAGGTAGAGGGGCTGCAAGAAGGGGCAGACAGTTGGAGCAGTGAGGTGGTGTTTGTGTGGATCAGTGTGAGGGCGGATAGAATTGTTAAAAAGAGAGGGACAAAGATTGAGGAGGCAGTTGATGTGTAGACTCCGAGCTGAGAGGAGTTGAGATTAGACCGGACCAGGAGAAGGTCGTGGTCTGAGAAAGTGAAGAATTGTGACGGAGTTTGGAAGATAACTCCGCACTGTGGGTTCCAGGGATAGTGAGTGGAATTCGAGACCCATAGTGGGTTACTTTGAGTCGGGCCTAGAGAGAGGCTAGTATACCTGTCGTGTGGGACGAGATTTTAGTAGCCATGAGAGGCAGTGTTATTCGAAGTGTTCCATTGGGATGGAGATATAGTCTTAGAGAATTATTGTTCCTGGATTTATATGCTACATGTGTCTGTGTTAATTCATAATTAAAGGAATATTATGTGCGCAAATTAACGCTTGTTCACTGACTGGTGTTTGGGTGTGATGCATCTTGGTTAATCTGTTGTTCAACATCACATTGTTACAAGGACATACCCTAGACACAACCATAGCCACTCTATCTGTCACTTAGTCAACATTCACTTTGTGTCAGAGAAGATTTCTGAGGGCTCTCCGGTCAAGAATAAACACCATTTTCAGTAGACAGCGCATTTCAAAAGTGTCGGAGAATTAATACAGAGTCCACGAGAAACCAGATAAAAATAACACTTCTCACTCAGAGAGAGAGAGGGTGGACAGCGGAGCGTGTCCACGGTATAAAAACTGGGTTTTTTCCGTGCGGGAACTGGGTAGCACAGAGGTCACGAGAAGGTCAGGACAGGTAAATTGGATACCAGGCAGTATTTCTTCAGCTATCAGGGACGTCAGAAAATTAACGCAAACAGGCGCGTGTGTTTATAGGTCAAGTGAACAGTACAAAAAGTCGGCGCCATGATACTGGCAAAATGATATCCTGACAGGTGCATGTGGGTGTGACGAAGACAGGATTTAAGACAGTGAGCAATTTCGTTGGGAAGTCCTGGGCGTGGTGAGACATCTTGTGTGTGTGTTGAGGACAAAGCACAGTGTGGTTGCAGGGCGATAGGTTAAGAATTCACCACAGGTAAAACGACGGGTGAGGACGGTGGAAATTGTGAGTCGCCACGGACAAATTGGGTTGACAAGAGGGTCAGTGCTGTGTACGAGGACAGCGAGTGTGTGTGTGTACGGCGTCTTCAGAGTTCGGCGCAGATAATAAGACGGAAAGGGGCGCCAGGGGAGTTACGAGGGTAATTCATGGTTAAAAACTCGCCAGGAGGAGGGGAGTTATAGGAGTAAAGTGGGGGGAACACACAAAGGTGACAATCGTTGCTCCACAGAAAAGTAAAGGTTTCTACACGGATTATTGTGATAAAGAGAAACAGAGATGACCTTGTGAGTCAAGGCCGAGAACCAGGGAATTTGACGGAAAAATTTCCACTGAGAATAACACGTTGGGTTTCTACTGAAACCAGGATTTACGTTTAACGTCTTTGTGTGTGTGTGTTATCATCGGCAAACAAACCACAACAGTCATTCAGGTGCCGTCTTCGCAACTATGAGCGCATTTCTTCACAAAAAAAAGACTTGCAAAACGGATTTAAAGCGCGTGATCATTTTCTGCCATTCGTTGGTTTAACCGGGTCAGCAACAGTGAAACCATACCATCACTTCAAAGCGACAGTGACTACGCAGATAAACATTCATTGATTTTAAAGGTATTTTCGGCTCCCCAAAACGCAACGAAAACCCAATATTTCTGGCAAAACAAGAGCGTTCACATACATTATACAATCACAGGCCAACTCTACAGGGAGGGTTACAAAAACGTTACGGACTGTGTAGAGACAAGGCGTTGGGATAATTATCATCATCTTCAACTTTTACGACAGTCGAAAATCGTGTCACCACGTCAACAAAAAGTGACAACGCATCAGAACATTAATTCATTGTGGGAATCTACCGTCGTAATCTTTTCAAAACAGTAACGGACAAACATTTCCAGGCGATTTTCGGACACTATTAAAAACAAACTAAGGGCTTTTGTAAGATTCTACCATCACATTGGTGGCGGCAACCCTTGTTTGCTTCTGTTGTTCTCATCGTCCTAAGTATTGTTGTTGTTGTGCGTTACGTAAATATTTGTATGTGGTCCAGTGTTCGTTACAAGTAGGATATTTTTGCATTGTTTCTCGAAATGCGGGAGACAGCGCAAAAGTGAAATTGTCTAGGTACATATTGTATGTTGTTGAGAGGCAGCTGACGAGTCAGTTTGTTTTGTGCTGTGGCATTGGGTCGTCTCGACATTATACACGGTGTCCAAGTGTCTACGTCAGATCTATGTACATTATTCATTGTATATTTGTTCTTTTTACTGTTTTCTCTTTACTGTTACATATAATATTTGAGTTCTTTGGATATATGGTATTGGTGTAATTCTTATGTTAATATAGCTTCTATCTAGATGGTATTTGTCAGTTTATATTATGCGCACGGTATGGTCTTTCATGGGCATGTTTATGTCAGTGGTTTTTATTTCTATGTAATCATCCGTCTGCGTTTCACCGGCCTGTGCGTCTAGCGTTTAATAGTTGGCATTTAGTGTGTATCATTCATTTGTGTATGTATATGTATGTTTACAACTATTTCCAGGAATTGTTCTACAGTTATTTGATATATATATATATATACGAGGGAGTATAGTTAATATTCCCACCTCGCTACCTAGTGCTTATAGAGTGACTGGGTGAGTACAGAGTGATATTGTAGCACTACGGATTTACGTACACAGGGAGTGCGGGTGTACTTAGGGAAGTGACACAAAGACTAACAGCAGAGTCTGTACATTTATAGTTGGCTGATTCACAGCAACGTGTCAACAAGTACAAGATGCCTACTTTAATGGATTATATTGAAGCAGGTGAAAGAATAGGCCTGAAAGGTAAAGAGTTACAGGAGTATGCAGAAGCGAAAGAACAAAAACAGACGGAAAGAGAGGAGAGGCATAATGAACGCGAGGCAAAGCGTCTACAGGAAGAGAAAGAGACGCAAGTAAAACTAGCTGAAATGGAAAACAAACGTCTACAGGAAGAGAAAGAGATGCAAGTAAAACTAGCTGAAATGGAAAACAAACGTCTACAGGAAGAGAAAGAGACGCAAGTAAAACTAGCTGAAATGGAAAACAAGCGTCTACAGGAAGTAAAGTTAGCTGAAATGGAAATTGAGAAAGAGAAGATCAAGTGCCAGATGCAAACTGAAATCGAGTTAAGAAAACTAGAACTATCTTCAAAAGGTCAAAGTGAGGAAAGCAGAAGACCGTCGCAGTCGTCACAGAGATTAAAACTGCCATACTTTACGGACCGAGACAACCTTGAAGCTTATCTTGACAGATATCAGGCATCAGCGAAAGTGTTAGGCATCCCCGAAGAACAGTATGCTATTAGACTAGGGGAGCTTCTAACAGGCAAGGCACTAGACACCATGTTCAATTTACCTGTAGAAGAAAGAAACAACTACACTATCTTACGTCAACGTTTGCTGACAAAGTTCCAACTAACGGAGCATGGATATAGGACAAAGTTTAGACAGTTAGTGCCAGAGACAAATCAAGATTTCACAGATTTTGTTAACACTATAAAGAATACATTTAACAAATGGATGGAGCTGGCAGAGGTAGGGAAAGATTTTAATAAATTAGTAGACTTAGTGTTAAGAGACAAAGTATTAGCTTCATGTAATACCAATTTAGTGGCTTTCTTCGAAGAACGTAAGCCAAAGGACATAGACACAATGTCACAGTTAGGGCAAAATTACATGACTGCACATCCAAACAGTTCTATTGGTAGACTTATTAGTGAGGAAATAGTCTGTGCAGCGTATACGAAACAGGACCAGAATCCAGTTATTAGACCAAGATCAAAAAGTGTAGATTTAACACAAAGATATGAGGAACAAGAACCTAAAGACAATGGTTCCCGTGGCAACTATTTTGGCAGAGCAGGACGGTACCCATATAGAAGAGGGAATTTCCAGAGACGTCCAAATAGTTATGCCGGATGTTGGAATTGTGGGAGCTGGAGACACAAAATGGCAGATTGTGATGCACAACCATCAGATGGACCAACGAACAATAGTAAAAGGGAGATCACTTGTTTCAAATGTGGAAGGAAGGGGCATGTCAGTCATCATTGTAGGATGAGGGAAACGGAGCATTCTAATGCAGCACAAGTGATTGAGACTATCAACAATGAAGATTGTAGTGGGTGCAAACCTCTTTTTGAAAAAGACGGGCAACCAGTCTTAGTGTGTGGTCATACAGTGAAAGCAGGATCAGCAGTCCATGAAGGAGGTAGTCTGAAGATGCACCATGGATTTGTTAATGATAGGCCAGCGCTAACAATTAGGGATTCCGGATGTACTTCCATCGGGGTGAGAAAGAGTTTAGTGCATCCCTCGGATTATACAGGAAAAAAGATTAGATCCATAACATTTAATGGGACAGTAGAGTTCTACCCATTAGCCATAATAACAGTAAAAACACCATATATCACTGGAAGAGTGACAGCGTGTGTTTTGGACTCACCAGTGGCTGATTTGATCATAGGAAATGTTATAGGAGTTAAAGATTGTACAGAAGAGGAAGTAGTTTATTGGGACCAAAAATATAGTGTAAGCAGTAATGAGGTAGTTACCACAAGAGGACCTAAATTAGAGAGTATAGCTGAGGTAGAAGATGCACTTGAAGTAGACACAGGAACTCAGGACAAGGATAGTACAGCTGAGCAGATGAGAATGGATCCCAAATATAGTGCTAGTGGCTCCCAGAGACAAGATACTACTCTGAACAAATGTTCCCAAGGGTGTAGTAGAGTAGAAAATAGTCAGTCAGGGAAGGATAGATGGTGTTTCGAGAGGAAGAACAATGTTCTCACTCGCAGCTTTTCAGATAGCGGAACTGCATGTGGGCAAGTAGGATTACCGTTAACACATAGAGACCGATATACTAGAACAGCTCAGGATAGGGCAGGTGCAGGGCACATAGGAGTAAGGCGGAAGCAGCAGAGAGCAGGATGCCATAGATATTGGCCAGGATTTAATAAAGAGGTCAGACTAAACAGAGACTCCAGTGTAACAGTACAATATGCAGATAGCAATGTTAACGCAGGTCAAAAGAGTGTTCGCGACATTACTGACCCAGGGCTAGGGATAGCAAACAGATGTTGTAATTGTAGAGGTACCATGAGTCATGGGTACATGAAAGGTAGACACAGCATCGACAGGAATCAGAGGAGGGTTAATGCAAGAACAGAACCACCTGATATAGGGTCGGTACACAAATAGTATTGTGTGGTCGTGAAGTAGTAAGAGACCTGTGGGTACATAAGTATAATGCTTTCCTATGACGTATTATTATTATTATGTGATGTAGTAGTTCATGCATTGGTACACAAGATAGAAAGTTGTTTTGTATTTATGTGTGGGGAATATGGGAGTGTACTATGAGTATTTGATGTATTATGTAGTGTGGTAGCTAGAGTAAGGTGCAGCCATACTTAGGGCTACCCAGGCAAGGTGTCTGGGTCACATATTTGATAAGTATTAGTCTCCCAACATTTGAAAACGATGTTTTCTTTTGAGGGTGGGGTAGTGTCACATGCCTGTGTTCAGTGGCATTAAGGTGAGTGGCCGTACAATATAAACAGTTCACGAGGTGAAAGGGCATTCACCGGAAAGAAAATATAAGGAGATAAACGGGGAAGGGTGTAAGGTAGAGGGGCTGCAAGAAGGGGCAGACAGTTGGAGCAGTGAGGTGGTGTTTGTGTGGATCAGTGTGAGGGCGGATAGAATTGTTAAAAAGAGAGGGACAAAGATTGAGGAGGCAGTTGATGTGTAGACTCCGAGCTGAGAGGAGTTGAGATTAGACCGGACCAGGAGAAGGTCGTGGTCTGAGAAAGTGAAGAATTGTGACGGAGTTTGGAAGATAACTCCGCACTGTGGGTTCCAGGGATAGTGAGTGGAATTCGAGACCCATAGTGGGTTACTTTGAGTCGGGCCTAGAGAGAGGCTAGTATACCTGTCGTGTGGGACGAGATTTTAGTAGCCGTGAGAGGCAGTGTTATTCGAAGTGTTCCATTGGGATGGAGATATAGTCTTAGAGAATTATTGTTCCTGGATTTATATGCTACATGTGTCTGTGTTAATTCATAATTAAAGGAATATTATGTGCGCAAATTAACGCTTGTTCACTGACTGGTGTTTGGGTGTGATGCATCTTGGTTAATCTGTTGTTCAACATCACATTGTTACAAGGACATACCCTAGACACAACCATAGCCACTCTATCTGTCACTTAGTCAACATTCACTTTGTGTCACTATTCATTCCCTCCACACTCCTGCATGACCAGTGCAAAATATCCATACAATTCTCAGTCTGTGACCTCTGACCCGAGGATAGCCATTCCACACAAAACAATCCTTTCTCCACCTTACTAAGCATACTCTTTGAGTCCTTAATGAATGCATTGTGTGTTGCAGTGGTCTCCTCTTACCAATGGAGTGCTGCTGTTTCTGCTTCCACCTCCATTCTCATGCTGGAGGTCAGTGGTGAGAAACATACATAGTAGTTGGAGTTTCATCGTGAAGGCTAATGGACAATGCTTGAAAAAATTGATTAAACCTGTGACCATTTTTATCAGTTCATAATTGGTGGAAATCTGACTCCAGTTTTCAGATATTCAGATCCTTTTATCAAAAAGTGCCAAGGGTTTAATAGCAGTTATTTTTGTCCTTTAAAAGACACTTCTTCTTCTGCATTCATCCGGAGTGTTTTTTTCAGACATAATTGCGGTGTGTCTGGTTAGGCACCCTTGGGCCGAAGCCCTTAGGCCAACACATCTGACTTAGCATGCATTTTCTTTACCAATTTAGCATTCCTGGGGGACTCCCACTGTTGTGCTGTCCACATCCTAGCTGGTCAAGTTAGAATGGTCGAAGACTTCATGGTCAGCCCTCAAGGGAAGGCAGGGGCAGTCCATGGGCTTTTCTCGCCATCCAAGGAGGCTTCCATAATTGCAGAGCTGATACATAGTGCTCTGGTGCTGGACTCACCCAAGGAATCACCACGTCCTGCACATTCCTGCTTTAATTCCTCACTTCCATGTATTGGGCATTTCGTTCGCCACAGGCTGCTCCCCGAACAAACCAGGAATGGTCAGTCTGCAGACGACTTCCACTCAGCGATCTTTCGGTTCGGATGTGTACAGATGCTGTCAGAGTCAGAGTTGTTCCGACCAGAAAACAAGATAGTCAGAGCTGTTCCGGCCAGAAAGAAAATGTAGTCAGAGCTTTTCTGGGCACGAGGGACATTTCACTCGGACGTCTTTGCTTTGTGCCACTATATTTGCAACCATTCAGCTGACACATCCGACTTCTGCGGGCATTTTTATGGGTTTGCCTTCCTGGGGTTTCGAGGGACATTAGACTCTTATTGTTGTCGCCCACATCTCAGCCGGTCAAGGTAGAACGGTCAAGACATCATGGTCAACCCTCAAGGCAAGGCAGGGGCAGACCAAGGGCATTCCCCGCTATCCAAGAAGGCTTCCATAATTGCAGAGTCGGCACAATGCACTCTGAGACTGGGTTCACCCAAGAAATCGCCACGTCCTGCTCATGGCTGCTTTAATTCCTCACTTCCATATATTGGGCATTTTGTTCGCCCCTGGCCGCTCCCCGCACAGACCAGGAACGGTTAGTCTGCGGACGACATCCACTAAGCAAGTTTTCTCTTTGGACTTCCACGTAATGGATTTGCTAGCCAAGCGTTCCATTTCGTGCTAATGAGACGTTTTCCTACCTTAGTCTGTAGACAACATCCACTCTGCAGCTTTTCACTTCTGACTTCCACGTAATGAATTCACTAGACAAGCGTTCCATTTCGTGTTAGTGAAGACTTTTCTCCACCTTTGACTATACTCACTCAATGAGTTTTTCTTTATACAGACTTCCATCATAACCATTGTGTGTGATTTGGACACTTTTTCGGAGTAACGCTCACGAGGTAGGCTATATGTGCTGCCGGCTCAGCACCTTACCTCCATGCAGCAGAGAGCAAGTAATGGCCAGGCCCTTTCATCCGGGGGATCCCTCATATCCCTCGGCCTCATATCCCTCAGCTTAGAGCCTTCGAACAGGTGTCTGGACTAAGCATCTAGCGTGCTCAGCATCTCACCTCCATTTTGCAGTGGGTGAGTATTGGCCCGGCTCTCACATCCGAGAGTTTATGGCTTAGAGGCGTTCAGTCATATCTTTCAGCGGAGAGCC
Organism: Cepaea hortensis; assembly: GCA_963921405.1. NCBI lineage: Eukaryota > Metazoa > Mollusca > Gastropoda > Stylommatophora > Helicidae > Cepaea > Cepaea hortensis. The sequence continues at coordinate 28,393,992 of OY992894.1, read as the reverse complement.
TTAGAGTATGTGTCCGGACCAAGAATTAGTGGCATCATGCGCCTGTTTCGGATTTTGACTGCTATCCTGTCTACCTGAAAGCAGCAGGTTGTGTCTCTCTTGGTCTGTTTCCTATCCCAAGACCTGTCCGACATATAGTTGTGCTTCCGTCTGCATAGCTCTTGGGGTCATTGGGACACGCAAGCTCCTCTACCACGGCAAGGTTGAGACACGTCAGAGGGGCTTTAAAAGACACAATAAAGATCAAAATCGTTTTCTGAACATTAAAAATAACAATGTCCACAAACCTAATCCTAGGGTAAACACAGAAAAGACTTAATCCTAGGATATACACAGAAAGGACCTAATCCAAGGATATGCACAGAAAAGACCTAATCTTAGGATAAACATAGAAAAGACCTAATCCTAGGATATATACAGAAAAGACTCAATCATAGGTTTTTTTTAAATTTTGTTTTGCATATCCTTTACAGGACATCACTGTCAACATCAGCATCTTTCAGCTGTATGTTGATTTCTTGGCAAGATTATGCTCAGTAGTTTGCCATTGCTTTCTGAGCGGCCGGCTCAGTTATCCCGCAAGTCACCAGCAGGGGTCGAACCGCTCCCAGCTCTCGCCCCGCTACGAGACTCTGCGTGATAAGCGGGATTACGTAGAAAGTGTTGTAACCCCTCGGCCAGAGAGACCGGCCAATCATAGGGTATACACAGAAAATACCTAATCCTAGGATATACACAGAAAAGACCTAATCCTTGGGTATACAAGAAAAGACCGTATCCTAGGATATACACAGAAAAGACCTAATCTTTGGGTATACACAGAAAAGACCCAATCCTCGAGTATACACAGAACAGACCTAATCCTGGGATATACACAGAGAAAAACCTAATCGTAGGGTATGCAAATAAAAGACCATAATCTTACAAATTACATACAGAGCATTTCTGTTTTTCTAGCAACTGAAAACTCAGATTTCAGGTAGTTTCATTTTTATTTTACTCTTACAGAAGTTGGGTATCTGTAACTGATTTTTATTTTTATGTATGTTTTTTTTTATGCAAGAGAATGAAATAGAATGAAAAAAAATGTATACAATAAAATAAGAAAGTGCCCTGAGGAAAGACAAAACTGTTTCTTTGTAAAAACTTAAATGTGAATGTCTTAATAATTTGTAGTCATAGAGAAGTACTTAAAGCTCTGAAACAGCTCTTTAAAACTCATATGACTGAACATATGCTAAATTTTTATTATTTTCCATTGTAGGTATATTCGGCTGTGTGGATCCTGGCTATTATTTTCTGTGAAGATTTCATCGCTTTCCTTGTTCTTGATCTATGTAGCAGTTCCAATATTTGTGAAAGCCAACCAGTGGATACTGCCAAAAATTGTGTTTTCTAACATCGGTAAGTAAATTCATTCTTTTATCCTGTATATGTCTTCTTCTTCTTCTTCTTCTTCTTCTTCTTCTTCTTCTTCTTCTTCTTCTTCTTCTTCTTCTTCTTCTTCTTCTTCTTCTCCTCCTCCTCCTCCTCCTCCTCCTCCTCCTCCTCCTCCTCCTCCTCCTCCTCCTCCTCCTCCTCCTCCTCCTCCTCCTCCTCCTCCTCCTTCTTCTTCTACTTCTTCTTCTTCTTCTTCTTCTTCTCCTCCTTTTTCTTCCTCTTCATACTCTTCCCCTTTCAGGTACCAGGTAAATAAGATGGCATGCAGAATAATCATATATGTATCATCAATCAATCAATCATGTGCCATGCCGGAAAGCATGGGCGGTCATGACTCGCCATTTCACTTGATCACCAGAGTCGTGGATCAGCTCAGTGTTCCTGTCTCGTCCATGCCATGTGGCCAAGCCATCCAGGTATTTTCCTCTCGGTCTTCCTCTTGGTCTGTTCCCTTCGATATTGCCAGTTGTCACTAAGTTCTCCAATCCATTTCTTCTTATAACATGTCCGAAAAATTTTGACTGTCTACGTCTAATTTCTCAAATCAACTTACGATTTTCATTTGTCTCCTGTAGTACTTGGTCATTGGTTTTTCTGTCTGTCCATGGTATTCTTTGCATTTTCCTCAGAAACCACATTTCTGCAGCCATCAGATGTTTTTAAGCTTGACTGCTCATTGCCCAAGTTTCACATCCATACAAAAGAACAGGCTCTATGTATCCCCTCAACACTCTTTTTCTCATTTCAATTGACATCTTCTTATTGGTCAGAATGTTTTTCATCTTGCTAAAGGCTACTTTCGCCATGGCGATTCTTGTTCTAATCTCTTCAAGGCATCTCCCATCAGATATTATGACTTCTTCTTCTTCTTCTTCTTCAGCGTTCCAAGCCATTGAGGTTCTTTGCTGCAGATACAGTCCATCTCCATTCGTCTCTCTGGTTGACCTTCTCTTGCCAAGTGCTTGTAGGTCTGTATATATATTATCTCTCCACCGTCTTCTTGGTCTACCTCGGGGTCTACGGTCATTTATTTTCTGAGTGTAAGCGAGTTTTGTTTCCCTATTATCTTCCATTCTTTCTATATGCCCAGCCATTGTAGTCTATTAGCCTTCATGAAACCAGTGATTAGCGGGGACTTAAACAGATCATAAATGTAGATATTATGACTGTTCCGAGATAATTGTACCGATTCACTTGTTGAAGAATATTCCCATTGTATATTACATTGTGGTACTTCGTTCTTCCTAGTGACGACCATAACCTGTGTCTTTTTACAATTTAATTCTAACCCCAGTTACTCACTGTGAACAACAAATGCATCTACTAATTGTTGCAGCTCCTGTGAATTGTCTGCAATCAATACTGTATCATCTGCATATCTAATGTTATTGATGTTTCGTCCTCCAATGCTGATTCCATTTATATCTTCTACATTTCTGAAAATATTTTCAATGTATAGGGAAAAAAGATCTAAAGCTTTAATCATTTCTGTTGTGTTGTTATCTGCACCGGGGGCCTTGCCAGCTTTCATATGCTTAAGAACATTTCATATGTCCATCTTCAAAATTGGCGGCCCTTCATTATTCATATATGTATCATATGAAGTGAATAAATAAATTATACTTTAAATATTGTGCACAACCCACTACTGGCAACGCTGATCGTATTCTGGTATGAACCTAAGGCGTATCCACATCAATATGGATAGTTTTAGTACAATAGTTTTAGTGCTTCCATATTGACGTGGATAGGCCTTAGATTCATACCAGAATACGATCAGCGTTGCCAGTAGTGGGTTGTGCTCAATATTTAAATTTCAAATCCCGAAACAACCAAATAATAAATTATACTTTCGCTGAAATACTGACAAGACATAGTCACTGATATTGTTCAGACATGGAGCATGTTATTCCCACAGTAATATCAGATTCAAAATAAAGTTCTTCTGTTTGCATAAATATATACAACTGCAGTATGCACCTGATGAGATGCAGGAAAATAATGCTTGGCAAGAACTTGTGCAATATCTTATTTGTGCCTTCAGTCTTTAAATTGACTAAGGGGATACATTGTTATGAATCCATGTTTTGTGTTGTTTATTTGCAAGTTTTTTTTTTTTAAATGTTAATAGCATTTGTTTCCTGCAGTTATTCAGTTTCAACCTTTCTAAATTTCCTTTTGTGTTTTTTCTTTCACGGGATCCTTTTGTTTTGACAGTTCACTGGCCACCATTTGTAAATTTGTCACGTCCAAGTGACTTTGACTTGAACAATACCAGAAATTTTTACTTCCATGTTGAAGAGGGTGTTAATATTGGAGCATGGTAAGTGACAGTAGTTGTGTGACGTATGATGAGTAGATGTGTGCAGTAGTAGTTGTGTGAAGTGCGGTGAGTAGTAGATGTGTGGAGTATGGTGAATAGTAGATGTGTTGAGTATGATGAATAGCAGTTGTGAGGAGTAGTAGTTGTGTTAAGTATAGTGAGTAGTAGATGTGTGGAGTACGGTGAGTAGTAGTGTGGAGTAGTAGTTGTGTGGAGTATAGTGAGTAGTAGATTTCTGGAGTACGATGAGTAGTAGTTGTGTGGAGTATGAGTAGTAGTTGTGTGGAGTATAATGAGTAGTAAATGTGTGTGGTATAGTAAATGTGTGGAGTGTAGTGAGTAATAAATATGTGGAGTATGAGTAGTAGTAGTTGTGTAGAGTACGGTGAGTAGTAAATGTGTGGAGTATAAGTAGTAGTTGTGTGGAGTACGATGAGTAGTAGTTGTGTGGAGTATAAAACTGTCATTTACTGCCTCTATAGTACCTTGCGGTGTATGGCAGGAGGATCTTTGAGCCTGAGGAATTAAGGCCGCCTGGCTAGTGCAGTCGCCGTGAACTGTGCGGGTTAGGATTTTCTTTTTTCCCCCGACAGAAAAAAAATCCCACACCTTACCGAGGATTCAAACCCAGGTCTCCCGAAGGTAAACCTGGCGTTCTAGCCACTCAGCCAGCCGCTCCTCTAAGAGTGTGGAGTATGTGTGGGGTATAGTGAGTAGTAAATGTGTGGAGTATAAGTAGTAGATATGTGGAGTATGATAGGTGGTAGATGTGTGTAGTAGTAAATGTGGAGTACGGTTAGTAGTAGATGTGTGGAGTATGTTGAATGAGTAGTAGTTGTGTGGAGTATGTTGAGTGAGTAGTATTTATGTGTATTATAGTGAGTAGCAGATACGCGGAATACACTGAGTACTAGATCGATAGAGTATGGCATGTGAGTATTAAATATTTGTCAGGCATGACAAGTGGGTTAAAATTCTGGGAAATGACTTACTTTGTTAAAGTCACATCCGGTAATTCCCTTGCCAGTGAATAAAACTGATGAGTTATAGCCACATGATACACTTCAGAAGGCAGGATCATGGGGTGTCACACTTCAGAAGGCAGGATCATGGGGTGTCGTGTGACTAGTCCACTTATGTGTTGCTGTTTGAGTGTTTTCTCTGCTTGTTGTAATGCTTAATGATTCATCATTGTAAAGCAAGTTATGTTGCACTGTTTTGTGGAGCATTAAGTTTTGACACATTTTTTGGGGGGGGTTTGTCTTCGCTAGCCTTTGACTTTCTGCGGTCTGACTACAATATAACAGATAGTTTGTTTCTCTTTGTCTGATCCCTGCCTGTCAACATGGGAGATCTAGCCTTTGACAAGATAGCAGACAGTTGGTCTCTCTTTGTTAATCCCTGCCTGTCAACATGGGAGATTTAGTCTTTGACTTTCTGCAGTATGCCTACAAGACAGCAGACAGTTGTTCTCTGTTTGTCTGATCCCTCCCTACATGTCAACATGGGAGATTTAGTCTTTGACTTTCTACAGTATGCCTACAAGACAGCAGACAGTTGTTCTCTGTTTGTCTGATCCCTCCCTACCTGTCAACATGGGAGATTTAGTCTTTGACTTTTTACAGTATGCCTACAAGACAGCGGACAGGTGGTCTCTCTTTGTCTGATCCCTCCCTACCTGTCAACATGGGAGATTTAGTCTTTGACTTTTTGCAGTATGCCTACAAGACAGCGGACAGGTGGTCTCTGGTTGTCTGATCCCTCCCTACCTGTCAACATGGGAGATTTAGTCTTTGACTTTTTGCAGTATGCCTACAAGATAGCAGACGGTTGGTCTCTCTTTGTCTGATCCCTCCCTCCTTGTCAACATGGGAGATTTAGTCTTTGACTTTTTGCAGTATGCCTACAAGATAGCAGATGGCTGGTCTTTCTTTGTCTGATCCCTACCTGTCAACATGGGAGATCTAGCCTTTGACAAGATAGCAGACAGTTGGTTTCTCTGTCTCTGATCCCTGCCTGTCAATATCTAGTCTTTGACAAGATAGCAGACAGTTGGCCTCTCTTTATTAATCCCTGCCTGTAAACATGGGAGATCTAGCCTTTAATAAGACAGCAATTTGTCTGTCATGGTGTCTGGTCCCTGCCTGTTAACAAAGATCTAGCCTTTGACTTCCTGCAGTATGCATACAAGATAGCAAATAGTTGGTCTCTTTGTGTGATTCCTACCTGTCAACATGGGAAATCTAGTCTTTGACAAGATAGCAGACAGTTGGTTTCTCTTTGTCTGATCCCAACCTATCAACATGGGAAATCTAGTCTTTGACAAGATAGCAGACAGTTGGTTTCTCTTTGTCTGATCCCTACCTGTCAACATGGGAGATCTAGTCTTTGACGAGATAGCAGACAGTTGGTCTCACTGTGTCTGATCCCTGCCTGTCAACATGGGAGATCTAGTCTTTGACAAGATAGCAGACAGTTGGTTTCTCTTTGTCTGATCCCTACCTGTCAACATGGGAGATCTAGTCTTTGACGAGATAGCAGACAGTTGGTCTCACTGTGTCTGATCCCTGCCTGTCAACATGGGAGATCTAGTCTTTGACAAGATAGCAGACAGTTGGTTTCTCTTTGTCTGATCCCTACCTGTCAACATGGGAGATCTAGTCTTTGACGAGATAGCAGACAGTTGGTCTCTCTTTGTCTGGTCTTTACCCATCAACATTGGAAGTGACAGTAGCACAGTGGCTAGCATACTTGCCTGCCGGCCTGGTGGTCATATATTTGAATCCCCATTGGGGTGGATTTGTGAACATTCACCAGAGTTCTCAGGTCAACCCAGTCTAAAATGGATATGACCAAATGTTCTGGGAAGTAAAGGTGACCATTGTGATACTGATATCACCTCTCGAATGTCGATTGGTTGATAAAATACGTGGCTAGCACGGATACCTAGTCTTCTCGAATAAGGGTGAAAAACAGGAGGTCCTGTGTGCATGTTGTGTACATTGAAAGTCGCATGACAGTTGCAAATCACAGAGAATAGGCCAAAAGCCCACAGCCCTGGCAAAAATGCTGTGAAAGAAAACTTACACACGGGTAACTAGAACCTCTTGTTGTGGATAGAACCTGTCTAGAGGGAGCAAACCTGACATGAATGCCAGATGCTGTCAAACACAGTGACCTGTGACGTGCATCATTAGGTGTGACACACTCCCCTCAGAAGAGAAATGAAGAAGTGTCACATGATTATTCACAACTGACATTCTGTATTCTTGATGTGTATAACTTCTTGCATTGTCTAATTATCCATCCATCCCATTGTTTTCTGTCTGTATTATTTTCCTCAATTTTCTGTTAATATATTTTGCTTATGTGGACTAGTCATTGTTGAACAGTGACAAATGGCTTCTGTTTGCAGGCATATCCTCCCTGCAGACATACAGAATGAGCACAGAATCATCACCACTGATGACTTTGAAGCTGAACTTAACAGTGGGAAGAACGTTTTCCTGTATCTACATGGCAACAGTGGTACCAGGTATTGTGTGTGTTTGTTTTTTTACAGACGAGGAGCTGCAGTGGTATGGTGGTTGGTGGGTTTGATTGCCAAGATAGTGGTCCGGGTTCAACCCTCGGCAGAGTCAGGAAGAATATTTCCTGGCCAGTAGGGCTCTAGATTGGCCCAACCTCATACAAATGAGTACCAGGAATTTTCCAGAATGTTCTGGGAGTTGTCTGGAATGAGAAGGTGTTGAGAAAGAGAAGTGGCCACCCCACCTCATATGTCACAGCCTAGAGTCTGTGAAAGTCTGACACTTAACAATCTGGTGGTAGAACTGCTGTGGAACGACTTTTACAGATGACAGTCTGACACTTAACAGTCTGGTGGTAGAACTGCTGTGGAACGACTTTTACAGATGACAGTTGTAAAATATGTTGTTTCTTTAATTTTGGTCTAGACCTGTCTTTCAAGTTGGAATACCTGAGCTATGTCTGCTGCTTGATCAGAGAAATTCTGTCATTATTATCAATTAAGCCACGCCTGGGCTTCCGTGCTTTGGTCCAGTACCATATTGTGATATATGTAAAGTGTTCATCAGCTGTTGTGTTGTTTGCTATAGTGTTCTTTGTATGTGGCCTACGTAGATGTAACAATCCTTGATGTCTGCAATCATCTACTCTTTCTCTCTGTACGTCTGCGCACCAGGGTGGGCACAAAAAGACCCTTTCATACGCCTTAAGGTGCATTGGGCTTGTGGTGCTATCCCATATTTCTATAAACCCAAGAGTACAGGGTTTATTTGTAATGATTGTGCAGTATTTGAAAATATTGCCAGCCCAAGTTTTGTATTTACCTATTATGTTGCATGAACTTTACTAAGGGTGAATACAAAACTTGGACTGGCAATATTTTCAAACACAGCACAGTCATTAAAAACACACCCTGTATTTGGTGGGTGATGTGGTCAGTCTCATGCCAGCCACCTTTACTTCCCAGTGCAATTCCTGGTACCCATTTGAGTTTAGACTGGGCTGACCTGTGAACCCAGGGCAATTTTAAAAACCAGTCCTGATGCAGATTCAAACCCATTACTATTGGGCTAGCAGGCAAAGTCAAGCCACTATGCTACTGCGGCTCCCTTATTCATTATACTCTCAGAAAATGTATACTTATATGAACCTCTGACTTTATTTTCTGTTTCTGGCATTTTATTGGGCTTAGTCAAATAATGCAGTTGTGGTGGTATAGTTAGTTGGTTTGCTTGCTTGCCAAGATAGTGATACAGCAAGATAGTGGTACAGCAAGATAGTGATACAGCAAGATAGTGATACAGCAAGATAGTGATACAGCAAGATAGTGATACAGCAAGATAGTGGTACAGCAAGATAGTGATACAGCAAGATAGTGGTACAGCAAGATAGTGGTACAGCAAGATAGTGATACAGCAAGATAGTGGTACAGATTCAATCTAAAGCAGAAGTCGGATTTTTCTTTTTACCAGAGTGGCTCTGAGGTGGATAAAGCAACATAGAACAGATACACTTGGTACAATAGAACAAACACACTTGACACAATAGAACAGACACACCTGGCACAATAGAACAGACACATTTTACACAATAGAAGAGACACACTTGACACAATATAACATACACTTGACACAATATAACATACACTTGACACAACATAACATACACTTGACACAATATAACGGATGTATTTGGTAGTTTGAGGTGAAAATAAATCATGGCTAGGTTAAAGTACAACATAATGTTAAAATACATCTGTAAAATGCAGTGTAATATAATAAACTTGTTTACATGGATACATGAAAAGATGATCTTTTGATTAGTTGCAAGGTATAGAGAAATGCTATTCTGTCATGATTATTACATTTCCTTTTGACAGTCTCTCATCAGTGAGGTAGAGTTGAATTTTTATTTTTTTTTTTTCGCTTGCTCGCTTTGAACTCAAGCATAGTCCATACATACTACTTCTAGTAGTGCTGGACTGAATTTAGTATGTGGATTAGCTTTCCCTATTAACAGTGTCCTTCGCAACAGGTGAACCCACTCTGAATTCAGAGGTACTTGTAATTTACGTCCCCAAGTCAAGGATGATAGGTCAACATTTCAGTCAAACTGTATGGTGTACCTTAGCATCAGCACATCAGATGTCTAAGAACACAAGTTCTTATCCATTCGGCCATGCTGTCCTATGTAGATTTGAATATTTTCATGTAATATTTCATCCATTGTTATTCAAGTTCATCTGTTCCAAATAGGTGACCATATTATTTGACTATTGTTGTTTTGTATTTCCACATAGGGGCTCCCATCACAGAGTGCAGTTGTACCGACTATTATCTAAGCTGAATTTCCATGTGGTTACCATAGATTACAGAGGTGAGTGTAAGGGAAAGACCTTTGTCCACTCCTTGGGACCTGTTGGGTTTATGGTGCTGACCCCGTGTGTTTATAGACCAATGGGCATTTCATTGGCGATGTTGTCAAAACCATGCCTTTATTTTCCAGAACATTTCCTGATACATGTTTTAGGCTGGGTTGAATTGGAAACCTAGGTCAATTTTCTAAAAAAAAAATCCCTGCCTCAATAGGAATTCAAAAGCATAACCACTGGGTTAGCAGTTAAGCAACAGTGGTGAGTGTGTCGCTAGAACTGTAATAATGGAAATGGAAGCGTTTTTGTAATATATCAGGACAGTGTGTGCAGAAGTGTATAATGAACAGTTTACGTACATTTTCTATATGTGCAGCAATTACTGTTTGCAGAAAGTTATTTATTGGGTTTTGAATTAACTTGGAGCTATATGTTTTCTGTTTTGAATTTGTCTGGCCAATAAATACCAAGTTTCCATGAATGTGTAAATAAAAAAAAATAATAATAGACCCTTATACATGCCTTAGACATGGTGGTAAAACCAGATTAGAATTGACCCTTTAGCACTTTAGGTCAAGATGATGCCTGGTGCCTTCACTTCCCAAAACATTTCCAATTGACTGTGTGTATGTGTGCACTTTATTGTAAAATAACTGTTTTGTTATGTTTTATTACTTGATTCCATCATACAAGTCTATGAGCAATTTTTTTTTTTCATGTTAATTAATCTAGTGATTTCTAACAATTTCCACTGCTGATTGTGTAAAAGTTCAGTTTAGTAACGCTTGGCCAGTGGTTCTCAACCGGTGGAGAATCTCCCCCCCCCCCGGGGAATTTTAGGGTTTCCTGGGGGGGGGGGGGGGGGGGTAAGACCATTTCAAGATCGCGTTAATACAAGAACCGATTACTTCATATTGTTTCCCCTTCATACTTTACAGTTATGTATGTCTCATCCTTCTAAAATTCATTTTATAAAGTAAGTAGACCCACAAATCATGTTTTATGTGGATGTTTAGACTTGCTTTAGTATATGCTATGAAATTTACCTTCCATTTTTACGTATACTGTGTAGGGGTGGGGGGATTTTTAGATAGGAAATATGAAAGGGGGGGGGGGAATGACATTCTGAAAATACGGTGAAGGGGGGCACGGGCCAAAAAAGGTTGAGAACCACTGCGCTAGGCCATATGTTAAACAAGCTAACAGAGTATAACTTTCTGTGGAATACAAAAGAAATTTTATTTGGGGTGCTCACTCGCTTTGAACAGAATAGTCTATTCACGCTTCTATTTCTAGTGCACTGGACAGATTTTTGTGTGGATTAGCTTTCCCTATTACCACTGTCCATCTTCGTCATCAGGCGAATCCATTCCAACTTCAGAGGTACTTGTAATTTACATCCCCAAGTCAAGGACGATTGGTCAACGTTTTAGTCCAACTGACCGGTGTATGGGGTTGAACCCGCTACCTCAACATTAGAACACCGGATGTTTAAGAACGAGCGCTCTTATCCATTCAGCCATGCTAGCCTCTAGGAAAGAAATATCCCACTCTATGATCACAAGGTCTTTGTTTGGAGGGGAAAACATTAATTAAAATGTTTGTTAAATTCATATTGTCATTATGTTGTTTGTTTCATTTTCTTGCAGGCTATGGGGATTCGAGTGGGTATCCAACTGAAGACGGTGTGGTTGCTGATGCATACTTTACATACAAATGGCTGAAGGAAAGGATTGGAGAGTCTCAACTCTTTATTTGGGGACACTCCTTAGGCACTGGGTATATATATTCTGTTATTTTTCTCATTTTCACATAGGGACTGTTCAAAATCAGTTACATGTAGACTGGGCATAGCAATTGCAGAGGTTAAATAGTATCATGAGCACAACATTGGTTAAAAGAATTGAAGTTAAATTTATAATGTGTACCTTTCCTGTGACAATGTATGGATGTGAGACGTGGACAATTTCTCAGTCACTGAAGAAGAAAGTCTAGTTGTTTGAATGTAAATATTACAAACAGTTCCTAAATGAAGACCAACTTTACTGAGCATATTGTTTACACTAGCTAGACATTACACCAAACTGCCTTTCTTTGTTGTCATATATGCCACTTGGATATCCCCAGAGAAACTGAAAGCCAGTGGGCTTGCTTAGAATGGTGTAATATAAATTTTGTTAACTAATAAAAAAACATGTTTACACTGTTTTCCATCATGTCATCTGTCATTTACTGCCTATATAGTACCTTACCGAGGGTTTGAACCTGGATCTCCCGAAGGAGAATCTGGCATTCTAGCCACTCGACCAGCCACTCCTTGATACTATTTTCCATAAGCAAAGTGAATTCTGCATTTAAAAAACAAATTTTCCATTATTTAATACTTCTTTTAGGTTGTCCATGATTTCAATTCTATTCATTTGACATCAGCTTGTCTGATAAGTTACAGAATGTTGCCAGTCTTTGTCATTTCTGCTCAAGTTTATTATGTATATGAATAAGTAACACATTTGTATACTTATATTTCTGTGAACATTTACAACACTGGGTTCTGGGTCTTCTTTTCTGCCTTTAGTAACTCACTCCTTATTACAAACAATATTTGGATGGTGGTTAAACAAGTTAATCCATGTCAGTAACCATGGCGGTGTAATTATCGCATGCTTGCTGTATTTCAGTGTCACTACCAAGTTGGCCAAAAGACTTTGTGATGAAGGTAAGATGGTAAATTTATATAAGAAAATACAATTTGTTTCCTTTATTTAAGGACTGTTTTTAATCCAATATACAGTTCATGCAATCTTAATACAGCAGTGATTTGCCTAAGATTGGTTTGTAACTGACCTCATAAACTGTCTTTTATGATTCTAACAGTCTCATTATTTTATAAACCATTGCATTATCTTGCAAAATGTATTGTTAATGATTGTGGTATGCTGGTAACATTTTTCTTTCTTTAATCCAACTGTTAAAATATTGCATCATCATCATTACTTTCATAAATGTTGGACTTTTTGTTATGTATTCTGAAAATCCCCTCCTTTTTCTGCCCTTTATCCCACATTGTAGCAAAGGCCGTCAACCAACTTACTCCAGGGCTGTTTAAACTTTTGCTATTCCATACTGCTCTGTCTATGTATTTCTCATATTATCAGTTTGTCTGTAATTCACATCTCCTTTAGTGCACTGGACTGATTTTTTTCATGTGGATTAGCTTTCCCTATTACCTATGTCCCTCGCCATCAGGCTAACCCACTCTGACTTCTGAGGTACTTGTAATTTACGCCCCTAAGTCAAGGACAAGAAGTCAACATTTTAGTCCAACTGACTGGTGTAGGGGTTGAATCCACTACCTCACCATCAGCACACCGGAAGTTTAAGAGCAAGCACCTTACCCATTCTGCCATACTATCTCAGTAGTTTATTATAGGTGGTGCTTCTGCAGTAGCAGACTACTGACTGCTTAGGGTTCATTAGGTTTGGACTGCAGTGAGATTCTTCACTGACTTTTGTCAACCAAAGCTGCTGTCAGCTAGTAATATATTTGTCATCAGCTTCTTAAGCCCATATCGCTCTTTGATATTTAATTCTCTCTATCCTTGATGTCACCCTGGCCAAGGACATTTATATGTTTTAGATCTTGTTCTACGTATAGGAATGTCCCAAGTGCTGTGAACTCAAAATTCTTTAATATGCAAGGATAATAAAGGAATGAACGAACAAACTTTTATTTTCAAAGGGTAACAAATTGGGCATGCAGGCCTGTCTTACATTCAGCCCTTCCAATCACTCATCTTTCATTCCTCAATAGTGCATGATACATTCACATAGGAAAAAACATTGCCAAATGAATGTTGTAAACATAAACAATGCATATTACCATGTTATGAGACACATCCCCCGCCCACCCACACACACATCCGCTACCCACACCCCCCACCGGCACACATACATTCCCCCACCCACCCACCCATCCCCACCTACACACATCATCACCCACCCCATAACCCACACACATCTCCCCACCCATCCCATAACCCACACACACCCACCCACCCACATATCTGCCATCACCCACATACCCCCAATCACCCAGCCAAGCACACATCCCCCCAAGCACACATCCTCCCACCCACACACACACCCCTTACCTACCCACCCACCTATCCCCCACTTACACACATTCCCCCGTCCACCCACACATCCTACATCCACCCCCAATCACCCATTTCCCACCCGCACACATCCTCCACCTCCCAATCACTTATCCCCCCAACTACCCACCTCCCAACCACCCATCCCCCAACCACACATCCCTTAACTACAATCTCCCCATACACACACATCTCCCCACCCATCGACACATCCCCCACCCCCAATCACCCATCCCCCAACCACACATCCCTTAACCACAATCCCCCCATACACACACATCCACACACACACACACACATCTCCCCACCCATCCACACATCCCCCATCCCCACCCACATCCCCCACACATATCCAAGGAAGACTAAAAAGATGATTAAATAGTTATAAATGTGTTACCTAAATAAGAAGTCAATCTATCTTTCAGGCGACCACCCAGCTGGTATCATTTTAGAATCTCCATTCAACAATATCCACGAGGCAGCCAAAAATCATCCTCTAGGCTTGGTGAGTGAAACTCGCGGCAGCTTGATTTTGTTTTTCAATTTTACTTGATCATGTACAGGTTGTTACATCACCCCTGAAGTGCTGATTGATTTATCAAATTGAGTCTAATACCTGGAGACCACACAAGTCTGCTGGCTCAGTGGTCAAAGAGTTTTTTGTTTGTGCTTGCTCGCTTTAAACTCGAACATAGTCTACACACACTACTTCTAGTAGCACTGGACTAAATTTTGTGTGTGTATTAGCTTAGGTCAAGGGTTTGAATCTGTATCAATGTGGAGTTTTAAATTAGATATGGACTCCCAGGTCGACCCAGCCTAAAACAGGCACCAGGAGATGCCTAGGGAAGTGAAGGTGGCCGGCATGATAAGACCACACCATCTCTGGCATGCTGATTGGTCTATAAAAATATGGGCCTGGCACTGTATAGACCAAGGCATGTAAGTTAAGTTAGTTGCATATCCTTTACAGGACGTTTGCAGTCAACACCAGCATTTTTTACTGTTGTTGATGTCTTGGCAAGTTTATGTTCAGTAGTATGCCATTGCTTTCTGAATGACCGGCACCCGTACCATTTCATTAAAAAATCAGCGCAACGCGGTCTGCTGCTAAATTGTGCGCAGCTGTGTTTCAAACGTGGGATCACAAACCGCGACTGTAACCCGTTCGCCATGGAGACCAGCAAGGCATGTAAAGGTGACCTTTATGTTTGGCACATAAATAAGGTTGTTTACTTACTATTAACTGGTTGAGATCACTTGTTCTAATTATTTTTTCTCCATAAATCATCATGTGAATGTAGGTAACTTAACAGACATCCTTTCTACAACTTTCTTCCTCATTTTTATATGTTCCTTCTTCCCTGTTTCTCTTTTGTAGCGGTAGGGAGGTTTGCATGTCCTTTAGCCCCCAAGATGTCTATGATAGCATAGCTATAAGTAAGGTCTCCCAACCCAGACAGGTTAGAGCAGTGTTTCCCAACGTCGGGCCCACGCCCCACAGGGGGGTAATTTGACTGTTAAGGGGGGCAATTCGAAAATGGAAGAAATCGGCTGAATATAACAAAACAGGGAGACTTGAGACTGAAGTTAACTAAATTGGAACCTGACATAAGATCTCTTTGCAGCAAGCATCAAGCGCAAGGATCTCACTAAATTTAAATAATAAATAATTACTAATAATTAAAATAATATAGAAAAATCTTTCATTAAAATTATTTTGTACTTGAATTTCAGTTCTCCATTATATGTTTTGAAAATTTACTTACTGTGTTTGCTCAATAATTACCTAGTGATTTCTTCCTAAAACCTATCATTCAAGTTTCTTTAGTGAACATTTCAATTTTTGAATATTAAAAATAATGTATATGTTGAGGGGGGCATGGGGCGGGGGAGGGGGGCAATATGAAGTTTAGAAAGGCTTAAGTGGGGCACGGTACAAAAAAGGTTGGGAAACACTGGGTTAGAGGATAGAGATCGGGAAAAATGACACTTAAACCTGCTGCCTGGTGTGTAGAATGGGGACAGGCATAGGCTCAGGAAGTTAAACATAAAAGAAATACCAATTGAAATTAAATGTACTGGGTGGAGATCAGCATGGCCAGATGGATAAGAGCGCCCACTCTTACACTTCCGGTGTGCTGATGCCGAGATAGTGGGTTCATCCTCTAAATGGGTCAGTTGGACTAAAATGTTGACTTCTCGTCTTTGATGTGGGGAAATAAATTACAAGCGTCTAAGAAGTTAGAGTATATTATCTGATGGCGAGGGATACTCATAATAGAGAAAGCTAATCCACACGCAAAATATCAGTCCTGTGCACTAGAAGTAGTGGCAAGTATATGGACTATGATTGGGTTCAAAGCAAGTGAATGCCAACACAATGTACTGAACCACAGGATTGATAAAACAGTGCAATATAACTCTTTATAATGTTGATTGTTCCATGTTGTGCTGTAGTTTCTAGTACTAGCGGTTTCCTGCATTTACAATACTATATTCTTAAAAGTAAGCTTCTTAGACCTAACGAAACAAAATAGAAAAGCATAACACTACACATTCCTATGAAGATGTGTAGCACTATGAATGGCTGCATTACTTTAAAGACATAAACAGCCACAGACTATATATTCTAGTTATAAAACAGGAGTTGAACATGATATATAAATCATTTAAAAACAAAAATAGATAAACCACTTAGATTCTCTGTTCATTTATTTGTGCCATTGTTTTGTTTTTATTTGTTTGTATTATGTACCAGAGTAAAAGAATATACAGTTCAGACCTGATAAGGCAAACTCACGTGGGACTCAAGAAATAGTTCTGATCAGAAATTCCTCTTATAGGAGTTCAAGCGTATAGTAACGCATTTACAACATACAATACAATATTGTTATTCACAACAGAAATTTGCCACATCCGAGATCGCCTTAAGCGGTTTGCACTGTAATTAAAGCAGCTTATAATTCACTCAACCATTCTAACAGAGATGTGTAGTGTGTGCTGGGTGAGGTGGTTGAGAGGTTATGGTATCTGTCTCAGAAGTTAGCAGGTTCAAATCCCAGTACAGGACAGAAATTGTTATAGGAACCATTGGTTTTGAATATCACATATTCACCTCTCTTGGGTAGAGAGAAGTCGCATACATAATCTTATCTGATGAGCGAAAAACAGGATGTTCTTGTGCAAGTTAAGCATGTTAAAAATTCCATAGCAGTTGGAAATTGCAAAGACTAGGCTGTAGGGTCACTAATTTGGGAAAATTGTTAGCAAAGTAAACCTAAGGATGAGCCTTTTACTTGGATGGAAACACAAATGCATGCCAGGTCAGACACACTGACCTCTGAACTAGAGATGCAGAACAACATGTGACACACTCCAGGTGAGAGGATCGACTTCATTGAAGCAGGTTTAACCCCATCTGTCTCGGTCTCTGAAAGAAGCTTGCTGAGATTATCGCATAAAGCATAACTCATTGCTCCAGCCATGATACCCAGAGTCTCCAGAAGAATTGCACTCATCTGAATGGTGCAGTCTGCAAACAAACCTGCGACCTTCAAAAAGTAAGGTAAGCAGCTTCAACACTTCACCAGAGATCCCCCTTTTCCTCCTCTCACACATCACACAGAGGAATGAAACAGTCTCGCAGAAAATAAAAAAGTCAGCAGTAACATTTAAATAAATGACACATACATTAGAGAAAACTCCTCCGAAGTCGGAGAGTGTCTGCCTGCACGGCGAGGAACCACCAGTCTGCACACCAATAAGCCAGACCTGGGACAACGGATACTCACGCAAAACTCAGGTCCTGTATGACATCACACTGATGTTGGACAACAGGATGCCTTCATCCGACATACAGGACTTCGCGTTGGAGCTCAAGCCAACGAACACAAGCAAGCAAGCATTAGAGAAAACATTCATTAATGACTAGAACTGCCCTGAACTGAATTCAAAAGGAATCCTTAGTTTGATGACAAATGAAGAGAACTTGGAGGACAAGCCAGCCTGAAACGTCGAAGAAGACAGCCACATAAATTGATTGGGGGGGGGAAGTTAAATTGTGGCTTCTTGTTTCCTTTTGTTCGACTTTGGTATTACGTAATAGGGAGGATGATGGTTATTCTTATTATATTGAAATATCTGTCATGTTTCTGTTTTTCCTCCCCTCTCTTTGTAGCCTTATCGTATGCTGCCATGGTTTGATTGGCTCTTTCTAGATGGAATAAAGGAACATGGGATCTACTTCAGAAGTGATGAAAAGTATGATATTTATTGTGCTTTTTTTTAATGTTGCATATCCCTTACAGGACGTTGCAGTCAACACCAGCATTTTCCAGCTGCTGTTTATGTACTAGGCAAGTTTTACGTTCAGTAGTTTGCCATTGCTTTCTGAACGACCGGCTCACGTACCCCCGTAAGTTACGAGCATGGCACGATCCGCTGCCAAATCTCGCGCAGCTGTATTCCCGACATGGATATATGGGATTACAAACAACGCCGTTAATTCTTTGGCCAGGGGGACCGCCCTTTCATTATTGTGCTACATGTGTGATATTTATAGTTGTGCTACATATATTATATTTACAATTGTGCTACATATATGATATTTATAGTTATACTACATATATGATATTTATAGTTGTGCAGCATGCATATTTATAGTTACGCTACATGTCTAGGTAATTTATTTCTCAGACATTGTTTTCAGTCTTTGTATAACATTTCAGTGCCTCTCATAGAAAGACTGTTTCTTCTTTGTATAACCTTAGATATTAACCTGAATATATACAACCTTTTGAATCTTAGGCACCCAGCATGTAAAACCTCATTCCCTGGACAATAATTCATCCCATGGAGACATGCACAGAATGAGTTAATGTGACTCAACTAAGTTATAAACAAAAGTGAGGGACCGTTTTACAAGCCATGATGTGCATTGGACACATGCTGCATGACCCATAATTTTGTATAGACCATTTGGCACTTGGTGAATGTCTACATTACTTGAAAGACTTAAACAGCCATTCTCGTAAATTATTATAGGCACTATATATTCCAGTTATAACACAGATTGTTAAAAAATAAATAAAGCACTTAGATGGTCAGTATTGGGACGGCTGCCTTTACTTCCTGGGACATTTTCTGGTACCCGTTTTAGACGGTTAACCTGGGAGCTCAGGTCAATGTTTAGTCTGTCTTGATGGTGATTCGAACACATGGCCACCAGGCTGCTCCACTGTGGCTATCTTCTGCGTTCATCCGGAGAGTTTTTTCAGACATAATTGCGTCGTGCCTGTTTACAGCAGAGCTGCGATACTTGCGCCTTCAGGCTGACACATCCAACTTCTGCGGGCATTTGTTGACCGGGTTAACCTTCCCGGGCTATGGCTCTCCTACTGTAGACCGCTTGTCAGCTTGAGGATGTTGACATCTTCAGAGTTTGTCCTGTAATCTATCTGGTGTAAGCATTTCCAATGCCCTGCATGTGTTGAATGTTCCTGCAGCAAATGTTTAGCCATTGTTTTACTTCATTCAACAGGTGATCTATCAGTGTGTTTTTTGTGTGTGCTCGCTCGCTTTGAACCCAAGCGTAGTCCATACACACTTCTAATAGTGCTGGACTGAATTTTGCGTGTGGATTAGCTTTCCCTATTAAGTGTCCCTCACCATCATCCGACTTCAGAGGTACTTGTAATTTACGCCCCCCAATTCAAGAATGAACGGTCAGCATTTTAGTCCAACTGTCCGGTGTACGGGTTGAATCCCCTACCCCGGCATCAACACACCGGATGTTTAAGAACACATATTCTTATCCATTTGACCATGCTGACCACAAATCTGTTATGTCCTGTGTGGACTCTTGCTGTTTGTTCACTTCAGTGCAACTGGTAATATAAACAGGTAAAGGACTTTTCCATGCCATCAGACTATTAGGTACCCCTCTGCTGTGTGTCCACCGTGACGAGGTAGAGGGGCTTGTGCATCCCAATGACCCCAAGAGCTATGCCGACGGTAGCACAGCTACTGGTAGGGCCACCCATGTCGGACAGGTCAAGGGAGAGGGACCAGACGAAGAGACACACAAACCTGCTGCCTTGTAGGTAGACTGGGGACAGTCAAAGGCTAGGGAAAGCACCCCAAATACATGCTTGTCGAAATCGGATGTACTGAGCCACAGGCTTGACAAAGCAGTGCAACGTAAAACCTGCTGCCTTGTAGGTAGACTGGGGACAGTCAAAGGCTAGGGAAAGCATCCCGAATAAATGCTTGTCGAAATCGGATGTACTGAGCCACAGGCTTGACAAAGCAGTGCAACGTAACTTAATTCATGATGTCACAAATCAAAATTAATCGTTATGGTGCTAATCCCGTGAAGTCCCATCAGGCGGTGATAGTGCCGGGCCCCCTGCCTCGAGGGGGTCCACCCATGACTACTGGTGGTCACCTTCCCCTGTGCTGTGGAGTCAAGGCACAGAGGAGTAGGTTAAGAGCTATTGACCAAATACCCCGGACACTCAACATACTACAGTGGAATGCCGAAGGAGTTTACAAGAAGAAAGACTCCCTAACACAGCGTCTTCATAAAGATAGAATAGATGTGGCATGCATTCAAGAGACACATCTCAACGCCAATCACAAATTCTCAGTCAGAGGATATCAGGCCACACGTTTCGACCGCGAAGGACACAAAGGAGGAGTTCTAATACTTACACGAAATACAATACCTTGCAGCGAAGTATCTGTGATCTCTGACAACCAAACGGAAATTATAGGTGTTGATATAATGATAAAGGACGTGAAAATAAGAATCTACAATCTGTATAGCCCAGCAGATAAGGACCTTACACTCTCAAACATGAAAATAACTGACACAAACTGCATTATTGTCGGAGACTTTAATAGCCGTTCAGAAAGATGGGGATACCCAGATACTGACAAAAGAGGAGATGAATTGGAGGACTGGGAAATAGACTCAAATCTCCATCTACTCAACAAAGCGGATGACACACCGAGCTTCTACTCCAGAAGATGGCTTACCACTTCTACTCCAGACTTAGCTTTCTGCACAGGAGACATCCTCCACAAAATCGATCGCCATGTGCTGGACCAATTAGCAGGTAGTGACCACAGACCAATCAAGCTTGAAATGAATATGGAGTATGTTCCACAGGAGCAAAAGCCCTTGCCCCGCTGGAATTACAAACGAGCAGATTGGGACAGATTTGCCATACTAACAGACAAATATTGTGAAAACATAAATACACGATATGGCAACATAAAGCAAATGGTGGAAAGTCTAAACAGAGCGATAATACAGGCAGCCACTGAGTCCATTCCAAGAGGAGCGAGGAAAAATTACAAACCATACTGGACTGAAGAACTACAAAGTTTGGAGGACAAAGTTGAAGATGCCAGGAAGACAGCAGAGAGAGAACAAACAATTGAAGCAAACATCTCTCTCAAAGCCATCTCAGCAAAATATAAAAGAACAGTAAATCAAACAACAAGAGATTGTTGGAGGGAAAAAACAGAAAACCTGAATTTTGACAGAGATGGAAACAAACTATGGAAACTAGTGAAAGCTATGAACAATGAAGGACCTAGAAACAAACAAATAACAATTAAACAAGGAAATGCCTTGCTTACAGGAAAAAAGGCTGCAAATGCACTAATGGAACACTATGCAAATGCAAACCACATTGATATTACAACCGAACAGAAGAAAGCAATCAAAGACAAACAGATACATCATAGAAATACAGAGACAGCAGCAGAATATATGATGGCAAATCTAACAATGGAAGAAATGGAATGGGCAATGAATACCCTAAAAAGGAAGAAATCACCAGGAAAGGATGGAATCACAAATGAAATGCTAATAGGACTAAGCACCAAGGCAAAGAAGAAACTACTAGCAGTTCTAAATAACAGCTGGAAGAGAGGAATAGTCCCACAGGCATGGAAGGAAGCTATACTAATACCAGTCCCAAAGAAAGGAAAAGACCTGGAAGAACCAAATGGCTATCGACCTATCAGTCTACTTAGCTGTGTAGGAAAATTAATGGAACGCATTATCAATGGCAGGCTAACATGGCATCTGGAAGAAAACAAACTCTTAACACCACACCAAGCAGGATTCAGAAAATACAGATCCACTGAAGATCAAATAACCTATATAGCTCAGGAAATAGAGGATGCCTTCCAAGAGAAAAAGCACACACTAGCAGTCTGGATAGATTTAGAAAAAGCATTTGATAAAGTATGGAAGGAAGGACTGAAAGTAAAACTGCAAAACATGCATGTTTGTGGAAAAATGTATAAATGGATCAGCCACTACCTTGAGAACAGAACTGCCAGGACAAAAGTACAAGGACAAACAAGCAAAATGATGCTGCTGGAGCAAGGTGTCCCCCAAGGAGGAGTTCTTTCACCAACATTATTCCTAGCATATATAAATGACATCACAGAAAATTTTCCAGCGAGAGTACACACATCCTCCTTTGCAGATGACCTAGCCATATGGACATCTGAAGAATATATTAGTACAGCTAACAGCAGAATACAGCAAGCCTTATTAGCGCTAGAGGACTGGTCAAAATCATGGCTAGTGAAGATAAGTGAGGAGAAAACAACATGCACAGTGTTCTTCCTCTCAAATAAAACTCAGCAACCTAAGCTGGTATTGAATGGAAAAATATTGCGCCATGAAGAAAATCCAAACTATCTAGGAGTCACCTTTGATCGTCGCCTGACATGGAAGACACAGGTTGAGAAAAATCGAACAAGAGCAAGGCAGAGAATGGCAATCATGAAAAAGCTTGCTGGTACAACGTGGGGAGCAGATGAGAAAGTTCTCAAGAAGTTATATACTGGACGGGTGAGGCCAGTACTGGAATATGGCATTGCAGCTTGGGCAACAGCAGCTAAGTCAAACTTTAACAAAATAAGTAGAGTCCAAAACCAAGGAATGCGAATCATAACTGGAAGCCTGAAGACAACGCCTATTAATGAACTAGAAAAGATCACTTGTTTACAACCAATGCAGGATAGAAGAGATAGCAGAGCCCAGCAACAAGCAGAAAAATTTAGAAGATTGACAGACCACCCTATGTACAACAGATTTAATGGTTTTGGAAAGGGAAGACTGAAGCGTAGCAACTTTGTAGAAACTGCAAAACGAAGGATTAGGGCAGATCCTATACTTAACATATCAACAGTCAAGCCCATACACAATGCACACAAGTTCCCAGCTTGGAGACAGCAGCAACTGCCTGAGATGATAGAAAACATTCCTGGTATTGAGAAAAAGAACACTCAGCATGAAACCGAAAGAAGAGAAATAACCCTAAACTACATAAAAGAACATTACCCAAGCAGGAATTGGACCCATGCATATACAGATGGATCAGCCAAAAATTCAATAGAGAATGGAGGAGGAGGAATTCTCCTAAATTTAAAAAATGGAGTGAAAAAAACACATTCAATGGCAACTGGAAAATTTTCAAGTAACTTCAAAGCGGAGGTAGAGGCTTTGAAAACTGCAGCAGAAATGCTCCTGATGGAGGAAAATAAAGAGAAGCAAATAGCTATCTTCACAGATGCAAAGTCAGCTGTCTCAATACTGAAGAGCAATAACAGCACAGAACTGATTGACCTAAGAGCAGCACTCCATGGTCTATGCCAGAAATCCAAAAAAGTTGTAATACAGTGGATCCCATCACATTGCAGTATACCTGGAAACGAAGAGGCTGACAGACTAGCAAAAGAGGGTGGACGACTACCACAGCCTGACATAGACATAACCTATAATGAGGCAAAGAGGTTGATAAAAAGCACTTATAGAACCAAATGGGAATCAGAGCATCCAGGCCATCAGAAGGATGATGCATATTACAAACTCGACCGAAGAGAACAAGTAGCAATCTTCAGACTCCGCACAGGACATAACAGGCTGAAATACCACTTGTTCAATAAACTAAAGATAGGAGATACCGATGAATGTAATTGTAGAACTGGAAAAATGACAGCAAAACATTTGCTGCAGGATTGCCCAACGTATGCAGAACAGAGAAAGATATTTTGGCCCACACCTGCTTCATTTGAGGACAAGCTCTATGGAGATATCAACAAGCTCAAGTTGACCGCAGCTTACTTTAACTACATACAGGTTGACATTTAAAGGTGCATGAAGACCCAGAGGCATGAAATGGAATATTGCTTGGATAGCAAATCCATTATGTGGAAAGTCCAAATCGAAAGCTCGCTGTGTGGGCTTTATAAAAGGTGGAAGTGTCCTAGTGGCACGAAATGGAATATTGCTTGGGTAGCAAATCCATTACGTGGAAAGTCCGAATCAAAAGCCCATTGTGTGGGCTTCATAAAAGGTGGAAAAGTGTCCTAGTGGCATGAAATGGAATATTGCTTGGATAGCAAATCCATTACGTGGAAAGTCCGAATCTAAAGCCCACTGTGTGGACTTCATAAAAGGTGGAAAAGTGTCCTAGTGGCACAAAATGGAATATTGCTTGGATAGCAAATCCATTACATGGAAAGTCCGAATCGAAAGCTCACTGTGTGGATGTCATCTGCAGACTGCATACTTCTGGTTTCCGGAAGAACAGCCTATGGTGAACGGAAGGCCCAATATACGGAAGTGAGGCTAAGCAGCCATGTGCAGGACGTGACGATTCCTTGGGTGAGCCCAGTACCAGAGCGCTATGTATCGGCTCTGCAAGTATGGAAGCCTCCTTGGATGGCAGGGAATGCCCATGGTCTGCCCCTGCCTTCCCTTGAGGGCTGACCAGGATCTTTGGCTGTTCTATATGGACCAGCTGGGATGGGGGATAACACCACAACAGTGAGAGTCAAACGTCCTAAGAAACCCCCGGGAAGGTTAACCCGGTCAACAAATGCCCGCAGAAGTCTGATGTGTCGGCCTAACGGCGCAAGAACGCAGCTCTGCTGTAAACAGGCACAACGCAATCACATCCGAAAAAAAACTCCGGATGAACGAAGAAGAAGAAGAAGACTATTAGGTATATGGTGCCTGTCGCATATTTAAATTCAGCACTCGGCAATTGATAGGTGATGTGGTCAATATCACGCTGAAAATCTTTACCTCCGAACATTCCCTGGTACTCATGTTAGGGTGAGCTGGTAACATAGGTCATCCTTATTTTGACCTGGATGCTGATTCCCACTTGGTTCTGTAGCTGCTTCTCATAAATCTCTTGTCCTTATCATAGGTTTTGAAAGTTAAGGCAGTTTAAATGTTTTAACACATCTATATACTTTACTGTAGATCGTGAATCATCCGTTATTGTCATAAATTATGTTTTAATGTCATTGTTCAAACATTGTTTTTATTTCAGCATTCTATCTGTTACACCTAACATCATGATTCTCCACGCAAAGGATGATTTTGTAGTTCCTTTTGATCTAGGCAAAAAGGTATGTTCTTTAATTAGCTCTTTACTTAATTATGCATATTTTTAGGGAGTTTATTTCCATCGATAACACAATAATAGTAAGGAATTTGATCGTGCCGCAACCCGAACTGAAACCGGAAGTGATACACCGTGCCACCCCGCAATGATCCATTGTGTCCCCAAAATTGGCTATGTAAAGACTATGCATACTTTTGACGTCATTCATTCATTCAAATGTCACGTGAGATTAACAGATGCCATCTTAGTTTCTGCGGGATAGGTCAGTCTAATATTCTATGCATAGCGATTGGTTGAAATTATCTTGGCTTTTAAATAAATACCTTCATTTGACACACGGATAGTAATTTTACTTTCTAGGTCTTGTATGCCGGCTTCATGACTTAGAGGTTAGCGACTTTTCTCCGTAATCTCATATACTCTCGTAGGTGACGTGATGACAGTGAGAATCAGCAGTGGTTCGAATCGCATCAGTAACTTACGGGGTATGTGAGCCGCCCGCTCAGAAAGCAATGGCAAACTACTGAGCGTAATCTTGCCAAGAAATCAACATACAGCTGAAAGATGCTGGTGTTGACAGCGATGCCCTGTAAAAGGATATGCAACAAAAAAAAAGTCTTGTATAAATTAATCTGTATTTATTTTTAGAATTATTTTCGAATTCTGCACACATTTGTACTTATTTTTGAAGAGTTTCATCGCCATCCATTATCCACTTGTGGTATAAACAAAATTTTTTGTGAATGGAAAGCCAAGATAGCGGCCGACGCTAATATCGATCGGACCAGCTCAAAACATGCAATTTGAACTACTAAAGTTAAAGAAAATGCAAGTTTAAAGATTATTAATAATTTATTTGTATACTTGTACTATTTTTTATCATTTAACATAATGGAACATATTGATGAAGTCATATCCGCCAATGACCTGTTTGAAACAATCTCGGATGGACCGGAAGCTGAGAAAATCATAACCTGTTTTACCTTCACAAAAATGTGGATATCTCCACTTAGAATTGACATACAGGTATCATTGAGGTACCATTAGATTTGGTTTTTCAAGACCTATCTACCCGTAATGTCACATTTGTAAATACTCAATTTTAAAAATCGTGATCAAACCTGCTGGTAATAGATTAATCTTGTGATATCATGAGTACCATTTGTTTACTTGGTTTGATTTTATTCAACAAATGTTCGGGTGAAGAGTTTGTGGTAAATGACTTATTTTTTTTTAAATGTTGCATATCCCTTACGGGATGTTGCAGTCAACACCAGCATTTTCAGCTGCTGTTGATGTACTAGGCAAGTTGTACATTCAGTAGTTTGCCATTGCTTTCTGAACGACCGGCTCACATACCCCCGTAAGTTTCCAGCACGATTCTCGCAGCTGTTGTTTTCCCCACGTAGATATACAGGATTACGAACAATTTCATTAACCCCTTTGCCTGGGATGTTTATTTATATGTCCCTGTATTCACCAGCTGTATCACAAAGCAAGAGACACGCGGAGTCACAAGACCGGAAAAGTCGAGTTTGTAACATTTGAATCCAATCTAGGATATGGACACAAGCTGATCTATAAGGCACCAGAGCTTCCCAGTCTAATCAGGTACAGAACCTAGCAATAGCTTTATAGAAGCATTGACAACACAAACAAATAATGCCAGAGAGAGAGAAAGAGAGGGGGGGGGGGGGGGGTGTGCTACTGGACAGTGTTACAAATTGGCATAGAAAGCTTCTAGGGATTGTTCGCTTGTTTACCTGTCATATTTGTGTTTTCCTACCTGCTGTTTATTTGTTGGTACATAGACTGTGAGTCTTTCCGATTTGTCCCAGTCTCCTTGCATTTCTGATTCTGCCAGATTTCTTTAACCTCTCGCAGTTGTTTACTATTTCTTTATGTACTCTATTATATTCTTCCTTATTTTGCTTTTCTTTAATTTTATGGAATTCTATATATAGGAAGAATAATTTTCTTTTGATTTTTGTTGTATTGACTCATGCAAGATTTGTAGTTCTGCACTGTCACTTTGTTTTGTGCGAGAATTGTAGTTCTGCAGGCACTTTGTTCCTTTCCCTAGTTTATTTGTCTGTCTTAAGTAATGCTAGATCTAACATGATGTTCTGTTGGGTCATTTAGTCTTAAGTTTTCATCTCATCTTGCCACTCAGCTCCTGCTCTACTGCTTCTGAATCTCTTTGGAATCAAAATGTAGTCAGTAAGACTGTGAACATTATCTCCTGGCCTTTTTTATGACAAATCTTTGGGAATTGTGTTTGAACCACGTGTTACCTATTTATCATGTGATTTTTCCAGGGCAGTTATCTAACCACCTCACTCATTCCTTTCAACTAGTCATGGCACTCACTTTTTTATTGCCTACCAGGGAGCCATGGGAGCATCACCCATCAAGTGCAGATTGGTATGAAAATATGAGACTAGTACCATATATTGAAAAGTTGATCTTTGCTTTTTACTGTTTCATTCATGCCCTGAATATGTTATTTAACAGATCTTAAAATATCTTCTTGTGCTATCTACTGTTGGTATATATATAGGGTGTATTTTTAATGACTGGGGTTTTTGAAAATATTGCTATACCAAGTTTTGTATTCACCCTTTGTGGAGTTTATGCAACATAAAAGGTAAATACAAAACTTGGAACAGCAATATTTTCAAAAACCTCAGTCATTAAAAAAATGCACCCTGTACCTATCTAATACTCTGAGGTTTGTCTTGGAGTTTCACTAATAGGACTCTTTCTGAGAAGGTTCAAAATATTGTTAACTGTATATTCAGAATTATGCCAGCTCCGCTTTTGTATTCCATCACTCCTGTGTAAATAATTGTGTTTTATCTAACATATTTGGTCCGTTCCTGGCCATCACATTTAATGCTTTCCAGCTTTGAAAGTTTGGTTTGACATTGGGGCAGGAGAACAATATTTCTGTGGCAACACCAAGCAGAATAGGAAGATCCAGATTCAAGACCAGACCCATTATATTCTTTAGTGAGTAGGGGAGAAGACCACTACCATATTTAACTGCTTGCTAGCCCCTTTGGGATCTTGGTATTCATTTGTATCCAGTTTAAGATCATGGCGTGATATTGACCACATCACCCTAAGATCCCCACGTGATATTGACCACACCACCCTAAGATCCCCACATGATATTGACCACACTACCCTAAGATCCCCACATGATATTGACCACGTCACCCTAAGATCCCCACATGATATTGACCACATCATCCTAAGATCCCCACATGATATTGACCACACTACCCTAAGATCCCCACATGATATTGACCACGTCACCCTAAGATCCCCACATGATATTGACCACATCACCCTAAGATTCCCACATGATATTGACCACATCACCCTAAGATCCCCACATGATATTGACCACGTCACCCTAAGATCCCCACATGATATTGACCACATCACCCTAAGATTCCCACTTGATATTGACCACATCACCCTAAGATCCCCACATGATATTGACCACGTCACCCTAAGATCCCCACATGATATTGACCACATCACCCTAAGATCCCCACATGATATTGACCACATCACCCTAAGATTCCCACATGATATTGACCACATCACCCTAAGATCCCCACATGATATTGACCACATCACCCTAAGATTCCCACATGATATTGACCACATCACCCTAAGATCCCCACATGATATTGACCACGTCACCCTAAGATCCCCACATGATATTGACCACATCACCCTAAGATCCCCACATGATATTGACCACATCACCCTAAGATCCCCACATGATATTGACCACATCACCCTAAGATCACCAGGTGACATTGACCACACTACCCTAAGATCCCCAGGTGACATTGACCACATCACCCTAAGATCCCCAGGTGACATTTACCACATCACTCTAAGATCCCCAGGTGACATTGACCACACTACCCTAAGATTCCCACATATTGACCACATCACTCTAAGATCCCCAGGTGACATTGACCACATCACCCTAAGATCCCCAGGTGACATTGACCACACTACCCTAAGATTCCCACATATTGACCACATCACTCTAAGATCCCCAGGTGACATTGACCACATCACCCTAAGATCCCCAGGTGACATTGACCACATCACTCTAAGATCCCCACATGATATTGACCACGTCACCCTAAGATCACCACATGATATTGACCACATCACCCTAAGATTCCCACATGATATTGACCACATCACCCTAAGATCCCCACATGATATTGACCACGTCACCCTAAGATCCCCACATGATATTGACCACATCACCCTAAGATTCCCACATGATATTGACCACATCACCCTAAGATCCCCACATGATATTGACCACGTCACCCTAAGATCCCCACATGATATTGACCACATCACCCTAAGATCCCCACATGATATTGACCACATCACCCTAAGATTCCCACATGATATTGACCACATCACCCTAAGATTCCCACATGATATTGACCACATCACCCTAAGATCCCCACATGATATTGACCACGTCACCCTAAGATCCCCACATGATATTGACCACATCACCCTAAGATCCCCACATGATATTGACCACATCACCCTAAGATCCCCACATGATATTGACCACATCACCCTAAGATCCCCAGGTGACATTGACCACACTACCCTAAGATCCCCAGGTGACATTGACCACATCACCCTAAGATCCCCAGGTGACATTGACCACATCACTCTAAGATCCCCAGGTGACATTGACCACACTACCCTAAGATTCCCACATATTGACCACATCACTCTAAGATCCCCAGGTGACATTGACCACACTACCCTAAGATCCCCAGGTGACATTGACCACATCACCCTAAGATCCCCAGGTGACATTGACCACATCACCCTAAGATCCCCAGGTGACATTGACCACACTACCCTAAGATCCCCAGGTGACATTGACCACATCACTCTAAGATCCCCAGGTGACATTGACCACACTACCCTAAGATCCCCACATGACATTGACCACACCACCCTAAGATCCCCAGGTGACATTGACCACACTACCCTAAGATCCCCAGGTGACATTGACCACATCACTCTAAGATCCCCAGGTGACATTGACCACACTACCCTAAGATCCCCAGGTGACATTGACCACACTACCCTAAGATCCCCAGGTGACATTGACCACACCACCCTAAGATCCCCACATAATATTGACCACACTACCCTAAGATCCCCAGGTGACATTGACCACACGACCATAAGATCCCCACGTGATATTGACCACATCACCCTAAGATCCCCACATGATATTGACCACACTACCCTAAGATTCCCACATGATATTGACCACATCACCCTAAGATCCCCAGGTGACATTGACCACATCACCCTAAGATCCCCACATGATATTGACCACACTACCCTAAGATTCCCTCATGATATTGACCACATCACTCTAAGATCCCCACATGATATTGACCACATCACCCTAAGATCCCCCACATGATATTGACCACACTACCCTAAGATCCCCACGTGATATTGACCACACTACCCTAAGATCCCCACGTGATATTGACCACATCACCCTAAGATCCCCACATGATATTGACCACATCACCCTAAGATCCCCACATGATATTGACCACATCACCCTAAGATTCCCACATGATATTGACCACATCACCCTAAGATCCCCACATGATATTGACCACATCACCCTAAGATCCCCCACATGATATTGACCACACTACCCTAAGATCCCCACGTGATATTGACCACATCACCCTAAGATCCCCACGTGATATTGACCACATCACCCTAAGATCCCCACATGATATTGACCACATCACCCTAAGATCCCCACATGATATTGACCACACTACCCTAAGATGCCCATGTGCCATTTACCATATCACCCTAAGATAAGATCCCCACGTGACATTGACCACATCACCCTAAGATAAGAACTCCATGTGACATTGACCACATCACCCTAAGATAAGATCCCCATGTGACATTGACCACATCACCCTAAGATAAGATCCCCACGTGACATTGACCACATCACCCTAAGATAAGATCCCCACATGACATTGACCACACCACCCTAAGATAAGATCCCCACATGACATTGACCACACCACCCTAAGATAAGATCTCCACGTGACATTGACCACATCACCCTAAGATAAGATCCCCATGTGACATTGACCACATCACCCTAAGATAAGATCCCCACATGATATTGACCAGATCACCCTAAGATCCCCACATGGTATTGACCACATCACCCTAAGATAAGATCCCCACGTGACATTGACCACACCACCCTAAGATAAGATCTCCACGTGACATTGACCACATCACCCTAAGATAAGATCCCCACATGACATTGACCACATCACCCTAAGATAAGATCCCCACATGACATTGACCACACCACCCTAAGATAAGATCTCCACGTGACATTGACCACATCACCCTAAGATAAGATCCCCACATGATATTGACCAGATCACCCTAAGATCCCCACATGGTATTGACCACATCACCCTAAGATAAGATCCCCACATGACATTGACCACATCACCCTAAGATAAGATCCCCACATGACATTGACCACATCACCCTAAGATAAGATCCCTACGTGACATTGACCACATCACCCTAAGATAAGATCCCCATGTGACATTGACCACATCACCCTAAGATAAGATCCCCACATGACATTGACCACATCACCCTAAGATAAGATCCCCACATGACATTGACCATATCACCCTAAGATAAGATCCCCACATGACATTGACCACATCACCCTAAGATAGGATCCCCACATGACATTGACCACATCACCCTAAGATAAGATCCCCACATGACATTGACCACATCACCCTAAGATAAGATCCCCATGTGACATTGACCACATCACCCTAAGATAAGATCCCCACGTGACATTGACCACATCACCCTAAGATAAGATCCCCACATGACATTGACCACATCACCCTAAGATAAAATCCCCACATGACATTGACCACATCACCCTAAGATCCCCACATGATATTGACCACATCACCCTAAGATAAGAACTCCATGTGACATTGACCACATCACCCTAAGATAAGATCCCCACGTAACATTGACCACATCACCCTAAGATAAGATCCCCACGTGACATTGACCACATCACCCTAAGATAAGATCCCCACATGACATTGACCACATCACCCTAAGATAAGACCCCCATGTGACATTGACCACATCACCCTAAGATAAGATCCCCACATGACATTGACCACACTACCCTAAGATGCCCATGTGACATTTACCATATCACCCTAAGATAAGATCCCCACGTGACATTGACCACATCACCCTAAGATAAGAACTCCATGTGACATTGACCACATCACCCTAAGATAAGATCCCCATGTGACATTGACCACATCACCCTAAGATAAGATCCCCACGTGACATTGACCACATCACCCTAAGATAAGATCCCCACATGACATTGACCACACCACGTGACATTGACCACACCACCCTAAGATAAGATCTCCACGTGACATTGACCACATCACCCTAAGATAAGATCCCCATGTGACATTGACCACATCACCCTAAGATAAGATCCCCACGTGACATTGACCACATCACCCTAAGATAAGATCCCCACGTGACATTGACCACATCACCCTAAGATAAGATCCCCACATGATATTGACCAGATCACCCTAAGATCCCCACATGGTATTGACCACATCACCCTAAGATAAGATCCCCACATGACATTGACCACACCACCCTAAGATAAGATCTCCACGTGACATTGACCACATCACCCTAAGATAAGATCCCCACATGACATTGACCACATCACCCTAAGATAAGATCCCCACATGACATTGACCACACCACCCTAAGATAAGATCTCCACGTGACATTGACCACATCACCCTAAGATAAGATCCCCACATGATATTGACCAGATCACCCTAAGATCCCCACATGGTATTGACCACATCACCCTAAGATAAGATCCCCACATGACATTGACCACATCACCCTAAGATAAGATCCCCACATGACATTGACCACATCACCCTAAGATAAGATCCCTACGTGACATTGACCACATCACCCTAAGATAAGATCCCCATGTGACATTGACCACATCACCCTAAGATAAGATCCCCACATGACATTGACCACATCACCCTAAGATAAGATCCCCACATGACATTGACCATATCACCCTAAGATAAGATCCCCACATGACATTGACCACATCACCCTAAGATAAGATCCCCACATGACATTGACCACATCACCCTAAGATAAGATCCCCACATGACATTGACCACATCACCCTAAGATAAGATCCCCATGTGACATTGACCACATCACCCTAAGATAAGATCCCCACGTGACATTGACCACATCACCCTAAGATAAGATCCCCACATGACATTGACCACATCACCCTAAGATAAAATCCCCACATGACATTGACCACATCACCCTAAGATAAGAACTCCATGTGACATTGACCACATCACCCTAAGATAAGAACTCCATGTGACATTGACCACATCACCCTAAGATAAGATCCCCACGTAACATTGACCACATCACCCTAAGATAAGATCCCCACGTGACATTGACCACATCACCCTAAGATAAGATCCCCACATGACATTGACCACATCACCCTAAGATAAGACCCCCATGTGACATTGACCACATCACCCTAAGATAAGATCCCCACATGACATTGACCACACTACCCTAAGATGCCCATGTGACATTTACCATATCACCCTAAGATAAGATCCCCACGTGACATTGACCACATCACCCTAAGATAAGAACTCCATGTGACATTGACCACATCACCCTAAGATAAGATCCCCATGTGACATTGACCACATCACCCTAAGATAAGATCCCC
The DNA here is from genome assembly GCA_963921405.1 of Cepaea hortensis. Taxonomy (NCBI): domain Eukaryota; kingdom Metazoa; phylum Mollusca; class Gastropoda; order Stylommatophora; family Helicidae; genus Cepaea; species Cepaea hortensis. The sequence continues at coordinate 28,359,764 of OY992894.1, read as the reverse complement.
ACGTGACATTGACCACATCACCCTAAGATAAGATCCCCACATGACATTGACCACACCACCCTAAGATAAGATCCCCACATGACATTGACCACACCACCCTAAGATAAGATCTCCACGTGACATTGACCACATCACCCTAAGATAAGATCCCCATGTGACATTGACCACATCACCCTAAGATAAGATCCCCACGTGACATTGACCACATCACCCTAAGATAAGATCCCCACGTGACATTGACCACATCACCCTAAGATAAGATCCCCACATGATATTGACCAGATCACCCTAAGATCCCCACATGGTATTGACCACATCACCCTAAGATAAGATCCCCACATGACATTGACCACACCACCCTAAGATAAGATCTCCACGTGACATTGACCACATCACCCTAAGATAAGATCCCCACATGACATTGACCACATCACCCTAAGATAAGATCCCCACATGACATTGACCACACCACCCTAAGATAAGATCTCCACGTGACATTGACCACATCACCCTAAGATAAGATCCCCACATGATATTGACCAGATCACCCTAAGATCCCCACATGGTATTGACCACATCACCCTAAGATAAGATCCCCACATGACATTGACCACATCACCCTAAGATAAGATCCCCACATGACATTGACCACATCACCCTAAGATAAGATCCCTACGTGACATTGACCACATCACCCTAAGATAAGATCCCCATGTGACATTGACCACATCACCCTAAGATAAGATCCCCACATGACATTGACCACATCACCCTAAGATAAGATCCCCACATGACATTGACCATATCACCCTAAGATAAGATCCCCACATGACATTGACCACATCACCCTAAGATAAGATCCCCACATGACATTGACCACATCACCCTAAGATAAGATCCCCACATGACATTGACCACATCACCCTAAGATAAGATCCCCATGTGACATTGACCACATCACCCTAAGATAAGATCCCCACGTGACATTGACCACATCACCCTAAGATAAGATCCCCACATGACATTGACCACATCACCCTAAGATAAAATCCCCACATGACATTGACCACATCACCCTAAGATAAGAACTCCATGTGACATTGACCACATCACCCTAAGATAAGAACTCCATGTGACATTGACCACATCACCCTAAGATAAGATCCCCACGTAACATTGACCACATCACCCTAAGATAAGATCCCCACGTGACATTGACCACATCACCCTAAGATAAGATCCCCACATGACATTGACCACATCACCCTAAGATAAGACCCCCATGTGACATTGACCACATCACCCTAAGATAAGATCCCCACATGACATTGACCACATCACCCTAAGATAAGATCCCTACGTGACATTGACCACATCACCCTAAGATAAGATCCCCACGTGACATTGACCACATCACCCTAAGATAAGAACTCCATGTGACATTGACCACATCACCCTAAGATAAGATCCCCATGTGACATTGACCACATCACCCTAAGATAAGATCCCCACGTGACATTGACCACATCACCCTAAGATAAGATCCCCACATGACATTGACCACACCACCCTAAGATAAGATCCCCACATGACATTGACCACACCACCCTAAGATAAGATCTCCACGTGACATTGACCACATCACCCTAAGATAAGATCCCCATGTGACATTGACCACATCACCCTAAGATAAGATCCCCACGTGACATTGACCACATCACCCTAAGATAAGATCCCCACGTGACATTGACCACATCACCCTAAGATAAGATCCCCACATGATATTGACCAGATCACCCTAAGATCCCCACATGGTATTGACCACATCACCCTAAGATAAGATCCCCACATGACATTGACCACACCACCCTAAGATAAGATCTCCACGTGACATTGACCACATCACCCTAAGATAAGATCCCCACATGACATTGACCACATCACCCTAAGATAAGATCCCCACATGACATTGACCACACCACCCTAAGATAAGATCTCCACGTGACATTGACCACATCACCCTAAGATAAGATCCCCACATGATATTGACCAGATCACCCTAAGATCCCCACATGGTATTGACCACATCACCCTAAGATAAGATCCCCACATGACATTGACCACATCACCCTAAGATAAGATCCCCACATGACATTGACCACATCACCCTAAGATAAGATCCCTACGTGACATTGACCACATCACCCTAAGATAAGATCCCCATGTGACATTGACCACATCACCCTAAGATAAGATCCCCACATGACATTGACCACATCACCCTAAGATAAGATCCCCACATGACATTGACCATATCACCCTAAGATAAGATCCCCACATGACATTGACCACATCACCCTAAGATAAGATCCCCACATGACATTGACCACATCACCCTAAGATAAGATCCCCACATGACATTGACCACATCACCCTAAGATAAGATCCCCATGTGACATTGACCACATCACCCTAAGATAAGATCCCCACGTGACATTGACCACATCACCCTAAGATAAGATCCCCACATGACATTGACCACATCACCCTAAGATAAAATCCCCACATGACATTGACCACATCACCCTAAGATAAGAACTCCATGTGACATTGACCACATCACCCTAAGATAAGAACTCCATGTGACATTGACCACATCACCCTAAGATAAGATCCCCACGTAACATTGACCACATCACCCTAAGATAAGATCCCCACGTGACATTGACCACATCACCCTAAGATAAGATCCCCACATGACATTGACCACATCACCCTAAGATAAGACCCCCATGTGACATTGACCACATCACCCTAAGATAAGATCCCCACATGACATTGACCACATCACCCTAAGATCCCCACATGACATTGACCACATCACCCTAAGATAAGATCCCCATGTGACATTGACCACATCGCCCTAAGATAAGATCCCCATGTGACATTGACCACATCACCCTAAGATAAGATCCCCATGTGACATTGACCACATCACCCTAAGATAAGATCCCCATGTGACATTGACCACATCACCCTAAGATAAGATCCCCATGTGACATTGACCACATCACCCTAAGATAAGATCCCCATGTGACATTGACCACATCACCCTAAGATAAGACCCCCATGTGACATTGACTACATCACCCTAAGATAAGATCCCCACGTGACATTGACCACATCACCCTAAGATAAGATCCCCACGTGACATTGACCACATCACCCTAAGATAAGATCCCCACGTGACATTGACCACATCACCCTAAGATAAGATCCCCATGTGACATTGACCACATCACCCTAAGATAAGACCCCCATGTGACATTGACCACATCACCCTATGATAAGATCCCCACGTGACATTGACCACACCACCCTAAGATAAGATCTCCACGTGACATTGACCACATCACCCTAAGATAAGATCCCCATGTGACATTGACCACATCACCCTAAGATAAGATCCCCACGTGACATTGACCACATCACCCTAAGATAAGATCCCCACGTGACATTGACCACATCACCCTAAGATAAGATCCCCACATGATATTGACCAGATCACCCTAAGATCCCCACATGGTATTGACCACATCACCCTAAGATAAGATCCCCACATGACATTGACCACACCACCCTAAGATAAGATCTCCACGTGACATTGACCACATCACCCTAAGATAAGATCCCCACATGACATTGACCACATCACCCTAAGATAAGATCCCCACATGACATTGACCACACCACCCTAAGATAAGATCTCCACGTGACATTGACCACATCACCCTAAGATAAGATCCCCACATGATATTGACCAGATCACCCTAAGATCCCCACATGGTATTGACCACATCACCCTAAGATAAGATCCCCACATGACATTGACCACATCACCCTAAGATAAGATCCCCACATGACATTGACCACATCACCCTAAGATAAGATCCCTACGTGACATTGACCACATCACCCTAAGATAAGATCCCCATGTGACATTGACCACATCACCCTAAGATAAGATCCCCACATGACATTGACCACATCACCCTAAGATAAGATCCCCACATGACATTGACCATATCACCCTAAGATAAGATCCCCACATGACATTGACCACATCACCCTAAGATAAGATCCCCACATGACATTGACCACATCACCCTAAGATAAGATCCCCACATGACATTGACCACATCACCCTAAGATAAGATCCCCATGTGACATTGACCACATCACCCTAAGATAAGATCCCCACGTGACATTGACCACATCACCCTAAGATAAGATCCCCACATGACATTGACCACATCACCCTAAGATAAAATCCCCACATGACATTGACCACATCACCCTAAGATAAGAACTCCATGTGACATTGACCACATCACCCTAAGATAAGAACTCCATGTGACATTGACCACATCACCCTAAGATAAGATCCCCACGTAACATTGACCACATCACCCTAAGATAAGATCCCCACGTGACATTGACCACATCACCCTAAGATAAGATCCCCACATGACATTGACCACATCACCCTAAGATAAGACCCCCATGTGACATTGACCACATCACCCTAAGATAAGATCCCCACATGACATTGACCACATCACCCTAAGATCCCCACATGACATTGACCACATCACCCTAAGATAAGATCCCCATGTGACATTGACCACATCGCCCTAAGATAAGATCCCCATGTGACATTGACCACATCACCCTAAGATAAGATCCCCATGTGACATTGACCACATCACCCTAAGATAAGATCCCCATGTGACATTGACCACATCACCCTAAGATAAGATCCCCATGTGACATTGACCACATCACCCTAAGATAAGATCCCCATGTGACATTGACCACATCACCCTAAGATAAGACCCCCATGTGACATTGACTACATCACCCTAAGATAAGATCCCCACGTGACATTGACCACATCACCCTAAGATAAGATCCCCACGTGACATTGACCACATCACCCTAAGATAAGATCCCCACGTGACATTGACCACATCACCCTAAGATAAGATCCCCATGTGACATTGACCACATCACCCTAAGATAAGACCCCCATGTGACATTGACCACATCACCCTATGATAAGATCCCCACGTGACATTGACCACATCACCCTAAGATAAGATCCCCATGTGACATTGACCACATCACCCTAAGATAAGATCCCTACGTGACATTGACCACATCACCCTAAGATAAGATCCCCACGTGACATTGACCACATCACCCTAAGATAAGATCCCCACATGACATTGACCACATCACCCATTGAGTACCAATAAGTCTGAAGATATGGGACAAGCAATATACCCAGTACGCCACACCTTGTTTCTGCATTTCGTTGATTTTTAGTCTTATATACTAGCTATATTGTTATTTGTACACGTGATATATTACATACAGCTAAACATGCAGTATCATCTGAATCATGTTAATTGCACGTATACATTTATTTCCTGACAGGAAATTTGTTGGGCAGCACTAGTGAAATATTGTGAAGAGAAACCTCGCACCAGACGAGCAGCATCCGTTAATTAATTTTCCATGGCTTTGTATTGTTCCACAGGTTAATGCTATGATTGTGTAGAGACTGAGGCTAAATTATGTCTTTATAAGCCATCCTTGTCTCAGGAAATATTATTTTAAACAAATATATTAATGGCGTTTGTGTGACACAGGGAGATAACCAGTCCCTGATACAATTGTGGCATTCACTTTTAATCAAACACCCCGTTGATGTTTACACTATTTCATTTGCAGTCCATTTTGTACATTTTCATGGTAGCTTTTCACAGTAAATAAAATACGTTTGCAATAGTGGCATTTACGCACATATATAAAATGCTGTGCTTGTAAGTTCATGTCAAGTCTATTAAAATCAGGGTAATGAAGTCAAGTAATACAATCTAATATATATATATCTAGCCATTACAAGTTACGAATGCATCATTTTTCTATCAGCTTTGAAGGTAGCGTATATTGAGGATCTACAATGAAAGTAGGCGTTGAGCATGTAAATATAAATTTGTACTACGGCTGAATAAAAGATTAATACAGTAGAGGTTAAAAGTTGACTTCTGGTTCAGAAAGCATTGGCAGACTGTTGAACGTAAAATCACCAAGTAAATCAGACATTCCTAGAGCTGGGAGTGATTGCAAAGGACAAGCAATTTTGTTAGAGGCATTAGATTCAACTTAATGTTTGCACTGATATTTCCATGTATGCAAGCAATTCTTGCCTAAACATTATGTAAACTTTTTGCATGAGCAACATGTACACAATTTTTAAGCCTATATTCTTTTTGGGTGGTAGTAACTCTTCTCATCATATTGTTCATGTTATATATGCAGCCCTCTTATCAGGATGAAAACTCCATTGTTTCCGCCAGGTCAAAATAAGGTTCCCATCACTTTTGCAGATCTGTGTAATTTAGGCAGTGAGCTCGTCCACATGGAAATTTATCTCTTTAGAAGTCCAAGATAAGGAACTGTTGTGGTCAGTGCTTAAACAAAAGATGGTAGTTTGCTTCATCATCATCTTCCACTAATGCTGTCAAGCGTCGTGGGGAGGAATAATTTGCATTCCCGGTGGGCGGCACTGGATAGTGTCATTGGTAGTTGCTGGTGTTGCATTCTAACGACATGGCCAAACCACTTGATCTTCTGTCTTTCAATAAATGTGGCACAAGGTGTTGATCTGATAATAGCATTTCTTACTCGGTCTCGGATTGTTAAGTTGGCAGCTCTCCTCGGGCATATCATTTCACAGGTGTTGATTTTGCGAAGGTGTAATTTGGATAAAGTCCGGGTTTCTTCTTCGTTCATCCGGAGTCTTTTTTTCGGATGTGATTGCGTTGTGCCTGTTTACAGCAGAGCTGCGTTCTTGCGCCGTTAGGCCGACACATCCGACTTCTGCGGGCATTTGTTGACCGGGTTAACCTTCCCGGGGAAGTCCAGGTTTGAGATTGGTAGCAAAGGTTGGTGTGAATATGCTGTTTATTATCTGTCGTTTTGCGCGCATGGGTATATTTGGATGTTTCAGTAAGGGTGATAGTTGATATGTAAGTGCACTAGCTTTTTGACATCTGATTTCAATTTCTCTGTCTAATCTGCCATCTTCTGTGATCATACTTCCAAGATATTTGAATTCTTTAACTTGTTTCAGAGTTGTGCTATTTATCTGTATACTTAGTGGGCCCGGCGATCTGCTAACTCGCATTACTTCGGTTTTGGCTGTGTTTATACTCATATTGTATCTCCTGCATGTTGAAGATTATTAATATAATTTTGCAGTCTGCCCTCGTCGCTATAAAACACACTGATCGTCTGCAGATAGTTCATTTATTTCCTGTGGATAGGTTGTTTCATCTTTAGTAAAGAGATCTAAATTTTCTGAATCTGTTGTCAAGACTTGCTTCTTTGGAAATTCTGTCCATGTAGACAAATAGCAGGGGAGAGAGCACACATCCCTGTCTCACTCCTGTATTGACTGAACATATCTGATATACCTTCTTGTGTTCTTACTGCACTTCGGCTCGAGTGGTACATGGCTATGTTATCTAGCAGTTGCCCTTGTAGTTTGCTGAATTGAGAAATGTCTATTGTGCAGGTCTTTGTTTCTTCTGCTTTATTTGCCCATCGCTTGCAGATGGTGTTTTTGGTGTTGGTGATAATAAATCAGTGAGGCATTTCCTTAATGTTTGTTTCCCTTTTCCAGTTCTCATAAATTCTTATAGATCTAATTTTCATCTCCATGAATTCCCCTGTGGTTAAATATCACACACAGCATATGCCTCCTTTTTCTTTGCCACTCAGCATGGCCCTAATCATGTTCATCTGATCCCATGCCAACAAATAAGTTTTTATACTTCTGCATCACCTTGTGCCTCATCACATTTCCACTATCTGTGTTCTTTTTGCCCTCCATAATTAGTATGACTAACATAGACATTTTTAAATAGTCTCATCAGCACCCTGTTTATTTCCACATGCAACTGTTAAATTGTTTTGTGCAAATTCTATTATAGATTAGTTTTTAAGGTCTCTGATACAGCCGTTAGGACATCTCTGTTAAATTTCTCCATTTTAATCACATAATCTTGTCTGAGAAAGACAGTGTGATTCCAGTTTGCTCCAAATAGGTCTGCTTTGAAACATTCCTATCCTCCAAGAGACAAAAAGAAACAAGTGGTGAAGCAAAAGCGACTGGCATAACACTCGTCACATCATCCAGTTTTAATTGTTGGTCTAAAATATGGGTCTAGTTTCAATTGTTGGTCTAAAATATGGGTCTCGCACTAAATTCCCAAGGCACCTTAAGGTGCGTAAAATGGGGTTATATATATAGTCAGCTTGGACTGAGATGGTTTAATCGTCATGCATGACCTTTGCACAATATCAGTCTGATGGAAAGATTCGTGGAAAGTTTCCCTGCCTTGTTATTTTATGCCTAGGGTGCCTGTGCCATTTTTGCATTGTGCCTTTTCCAGGATCCATGCCCTCATCACTTATTTTTAAGACACTATCTTCATTTGATATAGCAAAATAATATTTCCAAAATATATTTACAAGGCAGTTTTCTTCAATACTCAGATAAAATGTCTTTCTTGGGTTTCTTCTTTGGGTTCTTGTTCACAATATTCTTAACTTTGTAATAATAAATATCGAGTTTAAGAACCGACATCACTGTACTCAGGACATTCCCATACGTGCTCCGTCCCCTCGTTCAACAGCCAGTGAAGAGTCATACTAATCGTTCCCACCGCTATCTGATTAAAAGTTCTCCTGGTCTTCCCTGTTTTGAGATTCTTCCAGAACCCCTGCCAATCCTCTGCAATCTCATTCTTTCCATATATGGGTTCTCAATCTGTTCCTCCGCCTTCACCTGATCCCACAAGCGCACGACCACCTCCCCCTTGTCCATAGGCAAGATACCACCAAGAGGTGCATTCCCTGCGAGCCGATCAGCCTCTTCATTCCCCCGTACACCCACATGGCCAGGGCAAAATATCCATACAATTCTCACAATCTGTGACCTCTGAAGCAACAAGAGCCATTCCACGCGAAGCATTCCTTTCTCCACCTTGCTAAGCATACTCTTTGAATCCGTAATTAACACGTGTGTTGCAGTAGTCTCTAGCCACAGGAATGCCGCTGTTGCTGCCTCCACCTCCATTCTTATGCTGGAGGTCGTAGTCTCATATGCCAGGTTCTCCTTTTTCAAGACACCCATTAGCCTTTGCAATAAAGACCCAGCCACTACGTCTGTTTCTCACCACTGACCCATATTTTGTAATATTTCAAAAACCTAGATTTTAAGGGATCGTGGAAAGGTCTATGATTCAGATTTTACATTGACATAGGTAAGATGTTCTTTGAATAGGTACTTTTATATTACACTGCTTGCTGTCTCCCAACTTCTTTTCAACAGTCAATATTGTTAAATATGTAGTCCAGTTATAACAGTTTGTGACATTTTCAAATAAAACTAGTCCTATATCAGGTTTAACATTGCGTATACTATCAACTCCTAAAACTGTTCTATCCCGGTGAATTTGTCTTTGATCACCCACATTTATTTCTTCGTTCTTATTTGTATATAACATGGAAGCACCATATCAATGCAATTTGTGTATACTTCCTTTTGCAAATGCACATAGTTATAAATATATGTGATTTTGCCAATTCATTTTTTCTTTCGTTGTAGAAAGTAAAACAGCCAAAAAAAAAAAAAAAAACCTCTAACAGATGCATTCCTATTTATGAACATTTTTGGCACACTTAAATGATGACCAGTGAATTAGGATATTGTTCCCTTGCATTACAATTGGTTCCCAACAATTCATCGTTATCTGTTGGAGGTGAAGTAAATAATCTGGCTTTAGCAAGAACCCAGAAATGTCACCTTGCAGTTCTATTCGTACATGGTTTTCATTCCCAGAATGAAGGGTCTGACGAAAACGTTGCACCAACCATGAATTGTGTAGTGCCGGTAACCCTGGAGTCTTCGTAACAGTCAAATGACAAATCCAGTTAAGAACCCACAACCTTGATGATGTGTGGAAGGCGTCTTAACCATTTTGCTATGGAAACCACCTGGTCTGGTACAATAAAGCTGCAGTGGGGACTTTTTTTTTTTTTAAAAAGGGGAACTTATTGGCTTTCATCAAAGCTCCAGAGCTGTTGGTTCAAGTGGTTGAAAGCCAGGTTGGACTTGGCCTGTGATGGGCATTTAAGAAGTACCATGCTGTTCTTCCATCCCAGGCAATTAATAGCCTACCCTGAACTGCTTGGTACCTTTACACAAGAAATACTCGTTGACACCAAGCAGTTTTTATGCAAAATTTTAGGAGCAACTTAAACCCCCCCCCCCCCCCCCCCCCCCCCCCCCCACATGTGAATGTATATGTCATGCTTGTGTTCCTAGACATTCTAGTATAATGTGCACGCTATTTTAAAACCATTGTTACCCCCCCCCCCCTTTTTTTTTAAAAAAAGCTATATAAACCTGATTGCATTCATATATAATGTAATTTGTTACTATTTTATCACATATGCGCTTATTTTCATAAGTTCTCAGCTGTCTTGATTTCATGATTCTGCACAAGTTAATTTGCAAATACATCAGATTGTAGCTATTGTTATGGCTACATAAGTATGAAATTGTGTGCCCTCAGAATTATGAAGTGGGGAATTTTTTTTGTTTTTAAGTTGAACATCCTTGGCGGCATTAATCTTTAATTGATTGAATAATAAAGTTGAAATGTTTACACTTACATGCGTTATTTTAATGACATACCCAGGTATTGCATTATGCAGCCCGACTAGCACACGCAAAACAAAATAAGCCATGCAACCCAACATTTTACATTACATTAACGTTTATTTTTCAAATGTATTCACTTTATGAGCGAGCATTGGGGCCCTTCTTGCGTCCAAATCCAGCAACAACATTGACAAAACGTCTGTTGTACTGCATGCGTCGCTTGGCACGGCCAGTTCTCCTCTTCTTCTTTTCTTGTTTCTCGACCTTTGGGGTCTGTCCACGGACTTTTCCGGCACGGGCCAAGCTGCCGTGGACTTTACCTTTAACGCAGAAGAGAAAGAACATTTTAAAAAATGCTGGTGTACAACAATTACCTACTGTATGAAAGTGAAATGGGCAACAGACAGACAAGCTGAAAAAAAAAACAGACCATCAAAGAAACAAGTGTAAACTGATTAGAGAAATTGGACAAGTCGAGATTTTGTGGGCATATTATGAGAAAAAAAATATAAAACTTAGTGACAACTAGCAAACTACGTTCCATCAAAGTGTTAGGCCTTCATTTTTGGCTACTGCAGAAAAGAGTTAATGATTCCCCTTTCATCCCTAAACTTTTACCAGAAAAATCTACAATATATAGTATCTAGTTCCTGGGAATGTTAACCTGGTCAACAAATACCTGCGGAAACGGATGTGTTAGCCTAACGGCGCAAGAACGCAGCTCTGCTGTAAACAGGCAGAATGCAATCACGTCCGAAAACTCCGGATGAACGCAGAAGTTTCCACACAGGAACTAATCGTTATACCAAAGAAACAAAAATAACACCAAAATGTACCAATAGAAGTTTGTTGGGGCAATCATACATCAAATTAAAGATGCAAGGCAGAGATTTACAGCAGTTGGTTTTTTTTTTGTTTTTTTTTTGTCCGCATATACAGGACACAGCTGTCAACATCAGCATCTTTCAGTGATTGTTGATTTCTTGGCAAGATTACGCTCAGTAGTTTGCCATTGCTTTCTGAGCGACCGGCTCACATACCCCGTATTGACATGGTGAGAACCGCTACCGATTCTCACACACGTCATGTTACTCACAAGAGTATGCAGGATTACGGAGAAATACTTTAAACCCCTAGGCCAAAGAGACCGGCTACAGCAGAATTTTCTTCTCTAAAGTTGTGTTTCCCTTACGGGAGTCAACAGTCGACACCAGCATTTTTCAGCTGCTGTTGATGTACTAGGCAAGTGTTATGTTCAGTAGTTTGCCATTGCTTTCTGAACGACCGGCTCCCATACCAGCATGTTATAACACAACGTGACACTGTCTGCTGCACAAATCGGTCGCAGCTGAGCTTCAGCTGCCTAGTACCTGGCTCACGAACAGAGTTCACAAGCCTTTGGCCACGGAGAACGGGAGAATAGGCCAGGCAAAATCTGCATTTCAGGAAATGAAATTATCTTATACAATTAGCCACTATGAACCAATGTCCAGTTGGTGTAGTTGATAGGGAGCTGTGCTGATAATGACATGAGAGCTGTGGAATGAGGGACAAGACCGAGGATCTATTCCCCAGTCTGTTCAGGCTTACCACATGTGATGGCCTGTCAAATCACAAACCCATAGGACATTTTTCAGGACAAATTTATTTCGTTTCTTGAATGTCAGAAAGAGGATACCATGTTAAACTCAACCTGAATGGCAGTGAATCTATGAATGAACAAATTAAGCAAAACTTGGCAGGAAAGATGTGCTTTCTGAGGTGCATTGCAAATTCCTTTAACTGCCAGCATAAATAAAGAAAGTGCTTAGACATTACAAATATAAGGTAAGGTAATTTTTTTGGGTCTTGTGATGATAAAAATAAGCTTTGAAATATATCACGGTGACTGAAAAGATAAGTGACAAAAGAGACGAGGCATACCAAGAGAAATATAGGGTGTATTTTTAATGACTGGAGTTTATTGAAAATATTGCATTTCCAAGTTTTGTATTCACCCTCTGTGGAGTTCATGCAACATAAAAGATAAATAGGAAACTTGGAACGGCAATATTTTCAAATACTGCACAGATATTAAAAATACACCCTGTACTGCATGTAGAGGAATTGTGGCAGTGAATATCAACAATAGAATTGATCCAGGTCAGAAACGCCATATGGATAATGGTGCTCATTCTTAAACATCTGGTGTAATGATGCAGAGGTAGCGGGTTCAACCCCCACACTGGTCAGTTGGGCTAAAATGTTAACTTCTCATCCTTGACTTGGGGGCGTAAATTACAAGTACCTTTGAAGTCAGGAATGGGTTCGCCTGATGATGAGGGACACTGGTAATCGGGAAAGTTAATCCACACGCACAAATCAGCCCAGCGCACTAGAAGTAGTAGCACGTATATGGACAAGCAAACTGGGAAAAAATTTATCCAGAACATTAAGGACACAGATTTTTGGAGATGCATAAACGCCAATCCCATATGGCAGGGTACATTATGATCAAATGAATAACGTTACCCACACAGCCAACTGCGGGGGAAAATTACAGTTCATGTTAATTTCCCTCAACAATATCAAAACCCTAAACCTACCTCCAAGCAATCTCAGTTCAACACTCAAGGTTGACTCATCTCTGAAAGCAGCCAGCTGACATTCGTCTTCCAGAGGCTGACCTTCAAAGAACACGGCCATCTGCTCCATTGGCAGGTGCTCATTGTCACATACCAGAGCCTGTTAAACAGAAACAATGCACTGTGTGAGAAACATTATACACTGATCACAGACAATCTGAAAAATGACGTGGTAGATAACACAATCATAAATAAATCACAATAAGTTGCAGCAATCTTGATAAGTAAAAGTCTGCCTTTCATAATTTAAGAGGATCGTATTGTAAAGCTATGTCAGCCATGTTCACCAACACTACCCTACGAGGCATGTCATAAGAGGTGATTAAGGAGGGTTGATATGAGACTGGCCACCCCAATCCAATGAAATCTGGCTATAAAATCCAACAGCAAACAAGAATGGATACGGGGTGAGTTAGTTGAGGGCCTATCCTATGCTCCACTGAGGATTCTTCAGTGCCTCTGATTAGACCCATCTGAGCCCAAAGTGTATGTTAGTGAGCAACAAATTGATCTGCTGAAGATGACTAGTTACATTTGTACATCTTACCCTGGAAAGTAAATAGGGCCTCTTTACACGCTTTATGGCATACTGGCTATATGGCCTTCTAAAGTTCTGCCCCTTAACGCCACAATTGGAGCATAGGTCATCAACCAACTAACTCCATGGTAGCTGTTTCAAGGCTGATTGGATTTTGCAGATAGTTTTTCTAAGATATGCCAGCCCCATATATTTTTATAGATCAACACTCAGCCCCATACATTTTTATAGGTCAACACTCAGCCCCGTATAGTTGTATAGATCAACACTCAGCCCCATATATTTTTTGTATAGATCAACACTCAGCCCCATATATTTTGTATAGATAAACACTCAGCCCCATATATTTTTTATGGATCAACACTTAACATGGCATGGTCAATATGTCATCCTTACTTCGCAGGACCTTTTTAGACCAGGCAAACCAGGTTAATATTACAAAACCCACCTCGATGGGAATTCAAACAGGACCACTAGGTCGGTAGGCAAGCATACTAGTAACCTCAAGCCACAGCCTATGCTTAGCTATCTCTGGTTGTTGCCTACTACTCTAATCCCTTTCTACATTTTCCTATTGCTTGTCTTGTAGATTCCAGAGTCTCGGTCTCTAATTAAATATCTAACGTAATAAAATTTTACATTAACCCTTTTACTCCGGCTCGGCCGAAAAATCGGCCCTGACGTCACCACACGGCTGTGGCGAAAAACCCGAATCAGCAGATTCCTTCTGCCCCGTTGTAAGAGCTGCTTTGATTGGTTTGCTTTTAATAGTATAAGACCAATCAAATGCTTCCTTGCAAGCGTCAGCCATTTTAGCTTGAAAATGGCCGTTTGTAGCGTGATTCAAACAAGTGTATATTATTTTGTGCTTTATTTCCGAATTTTTTATTTTTAAAATGGCCAGCTTTGAACCCGAAGACGTGCTAGCATTGACTAGCTCTGATAGTAGCTATTTTGACAGTTCAGGACTGTCAGATAATGACTTTAGTGATACAGAAAGTGCCCATGAGGATTTCGACCTCATGTCCCCGTGGTTTTGTGTATTGGGAATAAAGAGGATCGTGTTCATCTATATCCATTTATGGCGATGTCCGGACCAAAACACATGTCACCAGATGATAGCCCACCTATTACGAATGTCAAAAGGGACTTCATGGTTGTTTTTTTTAACCATAAGTGTTTAAAATTCTAAAGTGGTGTAGGTATTCAATGGGGAAATTTTAGGTGAGTACTATTTTTTTTTTAAAATATTTAGTACCAATTCATACATAGTGGTATGAAATATTTTATTTTTCACAAAATACAAATGAGGTCACCAAATTTGCATAAACAAACAAAACAACTTCAATCATACACAGAAATTAACTTTACTATATCCTCTTTAAGAATATATATACTTTTATATACATATTTTTTATTTTTCCCGCGTTTCCATCCTGTTTCAGGATATTGCGGTCAACACCAGCATCTTTCAGCTGTGTGTTGATTCCTAGGCTAGATTACGCTCATCAGCACGCCACGACTTTCTGAGCGACCGGCTCCATACTCTCATAAGTCACTTTTGCAATTCGAACCACTGCAAATTCTTGTCGCGTCACGTGAGTATTCGGGGTTAGCGGAGAAAGCTGCTAACTCCTCGGCCATGGAGCCGGCATATACATATATTGGGTTCTAATATTTTTTTTTTGAAATTTTCAACAAAATTTCAGTCCATTTCTGTACTCCAACAGAAAAAATGACTCAGTCTTCTTCAGAGGGAGAGCTAAATTTGGCCCAGTGTTGTTCCGTCCTAAAAGGGTTAAGCATGGTGATAATGCAGTCAAATCTAATCCTGCAACAAATCTGTATAATATTTGTTCTTATTCTTATGTTGCTCACCTTGACATCGCCAACAGTTTTCTGCTGGGACAGATCCACAGCATAGGTTTGAAGACATCTCACAAAGAGTGGCATCTTGTCTCTGAAAGTTTAACAATTTTAATGTACATTAATTACAAGAACTAAAAGGAAACACCATGTATATTTGATTAACTGACAAACATCTTTCAAGGATCCACAAGAATCGTAATTATAATATTTTAACAGTAAGGCTTCTGAAGATGTTACATGAAATTTTTTTTTGCCGCTCGCTCTCATTGAACTCAAAGCGAAGTCCATACACACTACTTCTTGTAGTGTTGGACTTAATCTCGCCTGTGGTTTAGCTTTCCCTATTAACAGCCATCAGGCAAATTCACTCCGACTTCATAGGTACTACTTGTAATTTACGTCCAAGTCAAGGATGACAGGTCAACATTTTAGTCCAGCTGTCCGGTGTAGGGGTTGAACGCCTTTCCTTGGCATCAGCACACCACATGTTTAAGATCACGCGTTCTTACACATACGGTCATGCGAACCTCTTTCTCCCCCCCCCCCCATATTCTTTACAGGAACATCGCTGTCAACATCAGCATCTTTCAGCTGATTGTTGTTTTCTTGGCAAGATTACGCTGAGTAGTTTGCCATTGCTTTCTGAGCGACGGCTCACATACCCCGTAAGTTACCGATGCGAGAGAACCGCTACCAATTCTCTGTCGCGTCACGTTACGAGAGTATACAGGATTATGGAGAAAGTCATGTAACCCCTAGACCAGAGAGACCGGCATGTGGGCCTACATGAAATTATATAATTATAGATAGGAGTAATAATAATTTCAGTAATAAGATGTCTCAAGAAATTTTGGCAGCTCTAACAGCAGCGAGTTCTATCACGATTTTTCAGTATTTACTAACGAGACCACCACAGTGGTAGCCACATTTTTTGGAGGGGTCCTGGTCTGCTGGCAATCGTTCAGACATTTTGATCTGGATTCATGCCAGGCTCGCAAAATCAGGATGGGATGTTAATTATGTGGGGTGGACAGCTACTTACTCTCCTAATAATTGGAAATGGCAGTGAAAAATTAAACTAAAATAGTTTTTAATGCCACGTTCACAGCTGCATTGGTCTCTTCCAGGCTCATTTTCCAGGAACCATGCCTCCCGTACTGTTTTTTTGTGGGGGAGACATTATTAACAAACATTTGTGAATAATGTCTCGTGTATTATTCACAAATGGCTGGCCACGTAACGTTTACTACTGCCGTCAAATGGCTTCGGAATACTTTTTCTCTCTTCTTGTCTTTTTTTTGCAAGTTCTTTTTATTCAAACATACTAAGACGATATTTGTCGACAAGGACACATACTACATACAGTGATATTTTATTTGGCAAATAAAATTCATCATTTCATGTTAACGTTAAACAAAGACATCTATTGAATCCATTGATTCTGACACTCGATCACTCTATGCCATTTATCCATGTGCATGGAGGCAGTCTCTGGTTCCATACATCCATAAGGGTCGCTGCGCCCTCCGGCAGCTTCCACAGAGCTCTTTATTCACAAGCTTTGGGTTTCTCAGTTCTATATTTTAGTTTGTAATGTTTAATATTTTATTAAAAATAAAAACACACAATGCTTCCCCAGCGGGAGTCGAAGTCGTGACAGGCGGAGATACTAACCACTACACTACCGAGGAGACAATGATAGTTCCACAAATATTAATTATGTAGTCTAACGTACATCACGTGACCAGCCGCTTGTGAATAATGTATGAGACATTATTCACCATCATCATCTTCCACTTCTGCCGTCAAGCGTCGTGGGGAGGAATAATTTGCGTTCCAGTGCCCGGTGGACGGCACTGGATAGTGGATTATTCACCAACTGTTAATAATCACCTTTTTCTTCTAAACTGATGATTCATGTGGCCAAACTATATTTTCTGAGACGATACTTTTTTGTTTTCTTTTATGTTCAGATTTCACAGAATGTGAGTATTTTTTTTCTATATCAAAGTATTCAACGAATTTTCTATATCTTGTTTCCTTTAGGAACAATTCCCACTGTTATTTGTGGAAATAAATTTTGCGACATTTCATTAACTTTTGTTGCAATGAGACATTTATAAATTAAAATGTTTAATGTTCAGACAATGTGTTTATATTAAACCAAGTAGCCACTTTTACAACATGCATAATGTATTAAATATCAGAACACAAGATCGGAATCAACAGCCTCACAAAAACTACCACACAAAAAAGTTGTGTGTGGTTGTGGCAATGTCAGTTGTCGATTACAGAGCTAAGAACTTTAAATGAACATCAAATTTATGACACATTTATCAGAGCAACGCTGACATAGCCTAAAATTATAACTATAAGTGAAAGTCAAGTTAATAATGACAAATTACTATTAGAGAACTGTGGATAAACTATGTACACGCGTTGGCATTTGTCGACGATAACTGGTTGTTTCATCTCCACGAGTTGACATAACACTTTCAACCGCATATTAATTATTACACAATCTTCAAACACATATATAAAGAAAGAAATCAGCGCGCAGGGAGGATGAGTGTTGTTCAATATACTTTAGTTGAATACTGAATATCCATAAAAATAAATGTCCAAATCTCAAACTATCAGGCCATCGATAATTGGTGATGGACCAACACGGTGTGATTAGACAAACTCCAACACCATGTTACACAAGTTTTGAACAAATTACCTAGAAATTGTTTACCACAGTGACAGAATACGCAGCTTCTGTATAAAATGCTAACAACTTTGTGTAATTTATCAGCTACTACTGGAAATATAATTGTATCTTAAACTGACTCACTTCTAGCACGCTGTTACCTTCCGTGGTGCAAGGCTGGAAAAGGATCTAAAAATAGTAACCACACTGAAAGTAATTTTCTGTGTGACCGGAAACAGATACTACCATCGTGTGGCGTTGGTCAAAGTGTCTGTCCACAGCCTTCCGTCACATGTACTGCATGTCGTCTTTCATATAGATGCCGCTCTATGACAAGATGTCAAACTATCTAGCATCTTCTCTCCTAGTCTGTCTCACAATGTACTCCAGCTTTCCCTTTTTTGTGACGTGCCCAAATATTGTCCATTGCCTTCTGAAGCCAGTAACACAATTAATTCTCTTCGTGAGTTAACTATTTCAAGATATCTTCATTATTCTTTTAATGTGTCCACGATGTTCTCATAATTCTTCTATAAACCCATATCTGCATTTTCCACTTAAATTCTCACTAATGCCTGCCTACTGTCTCGTATACCGCCAATCATCTATGATACAAGTGTTCCTCGATGCCATGAAATCTGTCTGTCCAGCATATTCTTGTTTGGTCTTCCCCTGTCTCTCTTCACCTCTAGCTTTCCCTTCATTACGATGTATTTCCCCTTCTCATGATATGCGCAAAGAATCTGGATTGCCATCTTCTGAAGCGAGTTACCGATTCTCTTTGTGAGTTAACTTCTTTCAAGATATCTTCAGCACGCTTTAAATGCGTTCATGATGTTATCATTCTTATTAAAGAAAAAAAAAACACACATCTCTGCAGCTTCCACATAATTATGTGCTGAGCCCATGGTTCACTTCCGTACATCAGGATTGGCTCTACATCGCTCTCTAAGCTCATATGACAAAGATATAATATAATGCAAATAATATTTTTAACCTGTGATAAAAACTCCGCTCACAGCAAGCACGTCAGAAGGCTTCTGGTCGTCAGAAGCTTCCTCTTTCCCAGAATGTTTCGCCCCTTTGCCGTCTTGACACTCGCTGGGGGAGGGGGGAGGCACCCGGGTCATGACTCCGGATGTGTTTCTCCTGCCCTGGATTCGAATCGTGTCTCCAGACGTGCGTTCTTGCGTTGTCCTTGTGTTGTTTCCGTGTTGTCCTATACCTGGGAAAAATTATGCTTTCAAGCCACCCTCCCTCAGAGAGGAGAGCCTCGTGCACGATGTGTCGTATGTGAATAATGCAGAAAAACTGTAGACTATCATGGTCTAGAGAGAATGCATCAGCAAGGGGTGGTCAAAGGATCTGGTCGGCAGTCGTCACACAGAGGTAAAGCAAGACGGACATTTAATCACTAAATCAGATTGCAACGGGCACCATTAGTATTTGAACTCTTCGCTGGCTGTTGAGGATGATGACAGAGAGCTAATCGGACTGCCCCGAGTGCAATGATATTGCCCATATTATGTCTATGTATATATTCATGCTGACGTACACATTATGAAATAAAGAATCGCAAAGAGAATCATTGGTCTTAGAACATCTAAACATGCTCCTCTCCCCTCTTCAGTAGCCAACGAAGGGTTCCCATGCTGATCGTACCAATGGCAGTCTTATTGATCGTCCATCTGAATTGTCCTCTGTGGACTGAGTTTCTCCCAGACCCCTCTGCTCACTCCCTTCTGAATCAGCCTCTCAAGGCATGGGTCTTAGTTTTGCTGCACTTTCCACTCGATCCCAGGGATGCTGACGTCTGAAGGTGTTCGAAGCAGGAGAGAAAGAAATTTTCCAGAAACAGATTGCACAATGAACATATTTATAAAAATTTGTCCACGGAGTTGAGTCAAGACCCGACATCACAGCAATCGGGAGATTACCATGCATGCTCCGTCCTCATCTTCAACAGCCAGCAAAGAGTCCCAATACTAATGGTAATGCGTCCGTCCGGCCTTTCCTCGGAGTCCTTAGTGTCGACCAGATCCTCTGATCACTCCCTGCAGTATTATTATCGCCAAGTCGTGATGACATGTCTGTTTTTCTGCACTCTATATACACTTCCAAAGGGCTCCGACCACGTATGTCTTATCATGCACCAAAATAGCCCACCGAACGGTACAGACCCAGCCTATCTGTCCGCCTTCTCGTTTCCCACCACACTAGCATGTCCCGAGACCAAATAAAATCAAACAAATAGTTTCTATTTCAGTGTGTTTATGGAGTTATGGGATTCCGATGCAATTATATGTGCTATTCTTAATATGTTATCAAATGATATGTAATGTATTACATTAGTTCGCCGGGACGCAGAGGTGTTTCCAAGGCACCAGGGCCGGGTTATATACTGGCCAAGACCTATTGACGCGTCCTCGTCGAGCGTCCTGGGCAACAGGTCCCTTCGGGGTCCTGGCTAAAGTCAGTAGGATCGCCGATTCCTCCGAAGTCGGAGAGTGTCTGCCTGTACGGCGAGGAACCACCAGTCTGCACACCAATAAGCCAGACATGGGACAACGGATACTCACGCAAAACTCAGGTCCTGTATGACATCACACTGATGTTGGACAACAGGATGTCTTCATCCGACATACAGGACTTCACGTTGGAGCTCAAGCCAACGAACACAAGCAAGCAAGCAACATTAGTTCGTCCAATTCCAATTTTCAAAAAAAAAAATTATTTTGAGAGCCGTGGTTTTTGTGGGTTCATTCACCCTGATTCTTGTCTTGTGCGCTCTTACGAGTGAGTCCTATCTGGGACTGGTTATGCTGGTTTGTGTCTGTGACGTCCTCTGGGGGGGGGGGGTGGCGGCTGTCCTTTGTGCCCGTCTCCTGGTGGTTTCTTTTGTTAGTGGCAGTTTCTTCTGGTTTCTTCTGCAGTCCTTATAAGGACTTTTTATTTGGTCTTTTTGTCTCCTTTTTGTGTATAGCCCGTAGAAGCTTGTCGATGTTTAAATTTTCTTCCATGCGCCTTTGTTCTCTTTCGAGTTTGAGTTTTTGTTGCCTTTCGACCTCTTCCTCTTCCAAAATTGTGAGGGTGCAGGATGTATGTGTGGATAGGTGCGGGACGTGTGGGTTGACGGGGGTATGTGTGTGTGGTTTTGTGATGTGTGTTTTTCTGGGTGGTTGCGGGTGTGTGGGTGGGTGGTGGAGAATATGTGGGTGGGAGTGTGCGTGTCGGTTATGGGATGGGTGGAGGATGTATGTTTGGGTTGGGAAATGTTTTTGGGTGGGGGATCAGTGGGTTTGTGGCGGCATGTATGTTTGCCTGAGTCTGTGTGAGGGCGTGGAAGTATGTGTGGGTGGGTGAGGGATGTGTGGGTGGATGGGGGATGTGTCTCACAACATTGCAATATGCACTGTTTATGTTTACAATTTTCATTTGAAAATGTTTTTTTTTTCCCCCATGTGAATGCACCATACGTAATATGCATTGTTTATGCTTACAAAATTCATTTGACAATGTTTTTTTTTTTTTTCCTATGTAAATGTAACATGCACACATTTGATGAATGAAAGATGAGTGATCGAAAGGGCCGAATGTAAGACGGGCCTGCGTGCCCAATTTGTTACCCTTTTAAAATAAAGTTTGTTCGTTCGTTCGTTCCTCTGTGGTTAGCCATGGGACGATTTCTCCTTCATCTATATAGTATGCCCATGGGTGTACGTCATCCGTGTTTAAGTCTGGGCATTCTTTATTGGTACGGTAGGGCATTGGTTTTCCCTTATTTTTCTTGTACTTCTTTTCTTTTTCTTCTATGCGCCTTCTGTATTCCTTGCATCTGAGTTCATGATCCCTGTTCATCTCTGCGATTTATTCCTCGGTAAAACATGGAGGAATCGGGGTGTCCTCCATGCCGTCGTTGTGGTACTCATCTCGGTTTTCTTCAGAGGCCTGGCGGGATAATGGTTTCCCCTTGAGTTTCTCGGGCTGGGCTGCTGGCGGTTTTAGCTTGCGTTCCAGGGGGGTATCTTGTTGGTTTTCCTCTTGCGGTTTCTCTGTGGATTCCTGTGTGGCTTCTGTTGGTTTGTTTTGGAGAAGTTCCATTTCAGCTGTATGTAGTTCTCTCTCCTCTTTAATGGTGCGTAGTATTTCTTCGGTTTCCTTCTTCATCTCGGCCATGCGCTCCATCTCTTGTTTGATGTTGTGCTGGATCTCTTTCATGTCGGCCAGCAGCTTCTCATTATCGCTGGTTGGTGCTGGTGTCTGTAGTGCCTTGACTTGCTTCTTCAGCTCGTCTATTTGGTTCTGCAGTTGATCTCTTACAGCTTGTGATATACCCGTGGCCGGCTCGCACCTCCGCAGTGCTTCCTTGAATGGTGTCTTTGCTGTAGTGGCGAGTTTTAAGACGTCTCTGTGTCTTTGCAGGTATGGACAGCCCAGGTATCTTGCCCCATGCTTGCCCAGGCAGTTGGCGCACTTTCTTTTGTTGTTGGGTGCTCGGAATCCGTGTCCAGATTGGCCAGGGGACATTCCTTGAAGGCGTGGTGATCGGCGTAGTAGCGGTAGATTTCCGTCTTACTGCGACATGTTACTCTGCTGTGGCCGGCCCTCTGGCATCTGGAACATTGGGTGGTTCGTGTTATGAATCTTTCAGGTTGTTGAATTTTCTGATATATAGATACCTGACGTGGTGTCTCGCTGCCCTCAGTCGTCGCCACAGCTATTTCGCGCAATCTTTAAGTTGCGCCTTTTATTGTTCCGTCATATTCCTCAACAATGTGGCCAAGCGCCTGGTGACGAAAGCACAACTTTTCCGGTAGCTACGCACATCGTGTGTGACGTGATGCTAGAGTGAGAACCGCAGGGAACATGCTGTATCCATCATCTTCGCGGCCGTTTTAACAACAGATTTTTCAGCATGTCTGAAGACGCTCCGTTCCTCCTTAGAATTGGAGAGGGAAACAGCTACAGGATTTTGAAGCTTGATAACGATGAGGTAAATAAAACCATGCAACAGAGGAACATCATTATTTTAAAATTAAATGTATTCATATTTAGAGTTGAAGGTGTGTGGTTTGATGTGATATGTCCACTTTTCACTGCCTCCGTCATTTCTTTATTTCATCATCATGTGCCATGCCGGTAAGCGTGGGCGGTCATGTTTCGCCATCTCACTCGATCACCAGAGTCGTGGATCAGCTCAGTGTTCGTGTCTCGCCCATATCACGTGGCTATGCCATCTAGATATTTACTTCTCTGCCTTCCCCTTGTTCTTTTCCCCTTAGTCTTGACAGTTGTCACCAAGTTCTTTACTTTATTTCTTCTTATAACGTGCCCAAAAATTGTGACTGTCTACGTCTAATTTCTCGCATCACACTCTCGCAAAATCAACACCTGCGAGATGAGATGCCTGAGAGCTGCCAACTTAACAATCCGAGACCCAGTAAGAAATGCTGTTATCAGACAGACAGTCCCCTCTGCCGTGTGTCCACAGTGACGAGGTAGAGGGGCTTGTGCGTTCCAATGACCCCAAGAGCAATGCCGACGGTAGCACAGCTACTGGTAGGGTCACCCATGTCGGACAGGTCAGGGGAGAGGAACCAGACGAAGAGAGACACAAACCTGCTGCCTTGTAGGTATACTGGGGACAGTCAAATGCTAGGGAAAGCACCCCGAAAAATGCTTGTCGAAATCGGATGTACTGAGCCACAGGCTTGACAAAGCAGTGCAACGTAACTTAATCAATTCATGATGCCACAGATGAAAATTAATCGTTATGGTGCTAATCCCGTGAAGTCCCATCAGGCGGTGATGGTACCGGGCCTCGAGGGGGTCCACCCTTGACTACTGGTGGTCACCTTCCCCTGTGCTGTGGAGTCAAGGCACAGAGGAGTAGATTAAGAGCTATTGACTAAACACCCCGGACACTCAACATACTACAGTGGAATGCCGAAGGAGTTTATAACAAGAAAGTCTCCCTAACAAAGCGTCTTCATAAAGATAGAATACATGTGGCATGCATTCAAGAGACACACCTCGACGCTAATCGCAAATTCTCAGTCAGAGGATATCAGGCCACACGTTTCGACCGCGAAGGACACAAAGGAGGAGTTCTAATACTTACACGAAATACAATACCTTGCAGCGAAGTATCTGTGATCTCTGACAACCAAACTGAAATTATAGGTGTTGATATAATGATAAAGGACGTGAAAATAAGAATTTTCAATCTGTATAACTCAGCAGATAAGGACCTCACATTCTCAAACATGAAAATAACTGACACAAACTGCAATATAATCGGAGACTTTAATAGCCGTTCAGAAAGATGGGGACACCCAGATACTGACAAAAGAGGAGATGAAGTGGAGGACTGGGAAATAGACTCAAATCTCCATCTACTCAACAAAGCGGATGACACACCGACCTTCTACTCCAGAAGATGGTTTACCACTTCTACTTCAGACTTCACTTTCTGCACAGGAGACATCCTCCACAAAATCGATCGCCATGTGCTTGACCAATTAGCAGGTAGTTACCACAGACCAATCAAGTTTGTAATGAATATGGAGTATATTCCACAGGAGCAAAACCCTTTGTCCCGCTGGAATTACAAACGAGCAGATTGGGACAGATTTGCCATACTAACAGACAAATATTGTGAAAACTTAATGAATGAATGAATACCCTAAAAAAGAAGAAATCACCAGGAAAGGATGGAATCACAAATGAAATGCTAATAGGACTAGGCACTAAGTCAAAAAAGAAACCACTAGCAGTCCTAAATTACAGCTGGAAGAGAGGAATAGTCCCACAGTCATGGAAGGAAGCTATACTATTACCAGTCCCAAAGAAAGGAAAAGACCTGGAAGAACCAAATGGCTGTCGATCTATCAGTCTACTTAGCTGTGTAGGAAAATTAATGGAACTTATTATCAATGGCAGGCTAACATGGCATCTGGAAGAAAACAAACTTTTAACACCACACCAAGCAGGATTCAGAAAGTACATATCCACTGAAGATCAAATAACCTATATAGCTCAGGAAATAGAGGATGCCTTCCAAGAGAAAAAGCACACACTAGCAGTCTGGATAGATTTAGAAAAAGTATTTGATAAAGTATGGAAGGAAGGACTGAAAGTAAAACTGCAATAAATGCATGTTTGTGGAAAAATGTATAAATGGATCAGCCACTACCTTGAGAACAGAACTGCCAGGACAAAAGTACAAGGACAAACAAGCAAAATGATGCTGTTGGAGCAAGGTGTCCCCCAAGGAGGAGTTCTTTCACCAACATTATTCCTAGCATATATAAATGACATCACGGACAATTTTCCAGCCAGAGTACACACATCATCCTTTGCAGATGACCTAGCCATATGGACATCTGAAGAATATATTAGCACAGCTAACAGCAGAATACAGCAAGCCTTATTAGCGCTAGAGGACTGGTCAAAATCATGGCTAGTGAAGATAAGTGAGGAGAAAACAACATGCACAGTGTTCTCCCTCTCAACTAAAACTCAGCAACCTAAGCTGGTATTGAATGGAAAAATATTGCGCCATGAAGAAAATCCAAACTATCTAGGAGTCACCTTTGATCGTCGCCTGACATGGAAGACACAGGTTGAGAAAAATCGAACAAGAGCAAGGCAAAGAATGGCAATCATGAAAAAGCCTACTGGTACAACGTAGGGAGCAGATGAGAAAGTTCTCAAGAAGTTAAATACTGGACGGGTGAGCTTGGGCAACAGCAGCTAAGTCAAACTTTAACAAAATAAGTAGAGTCCAAAATCAAGGAATGCGAATTATAACTGGAAGCCTGAAGACAACGTCTGTTAATGATTTAGAAAAGATCACTTTCTTACAAACAATGCAGGATATAAGAGATAGCAGAGCCCAGCAACAAGTAGAAAAATATAGAAGATTGACAGACCACCTTATGTATAACAGGTTTAATGATTTTGGATAAGGAAGACTGAAGCGTAGCAGCTTTGTAGAAACTGCAAAACGAAAGATTAGGGCAGATCCTATACTTAGCATGTCAACAGTCAAACCCATTTACAGTGCACACAAGTTCCCAGCTTGGAGACAGCAGCAACTGCCTGAGATGATAGAAAACATTCCTGGTATTGAGAAAAAGAACACTCAGAATGAAATCGAAAGAAGAGAAATAACCCTCAACTACATAAAATAACATTACCCAAGTAGCAATTGGACCCATGCATATACAGATGGATCAACCAAAAATTCAATAGAAAATGAAGGAGGAGGAATTATCTGAAATTTAAAAAATGGAGTGAAACAAAAAAAATTTGCCATTGGCAACGGGAAAATTTTCAAGTAACTTCAAAGCGGAGGTAGAGGTTTTGAAAACTGCAGCAGAAATGCTCTTGATGGAGGAAAATAAAGAGAAGCAAATAGCTATCTTCACAGATGCGAAGTCAGCTGTCTCAATACTGAAGAGCAAAAACGGCACAGAACTAGCTGACCTAAGAGCAGCACTCTATGATCTATGCCAAAAATCTAAAAAAGTTGTAATACAGTGGATCCTATCACATTGCAGTATACCTGGAAATGAAGAGGCTGACAGACCAGCAAAAGAGGGCGGACGACTACCACAGCCTGACATAGGCATAACCTATAATGAGGCAACAAGTTTTACAAAAAGCACATATAGAACCAAATGGGAATCAGAGCATCCAGGCCACCAGAAGGATGATGCATATTACAAACTCGACCGAAGAGAACAAGTAGCAATCTTCAGACTCCGCACAGTACTTAACAGGCTGAAATACCACTTGTTCAATAAACTAAAGATAGGAGATACCGATGAATGTAATTGTGCAACTGGTAAAATGACAGCTTAACATTTGCCGGAGGAGTGCCCAATATATGCAGAGCTGAGAAAGATATTTGGCCCACACCTGCTTCATTTGAGGACAAGCTCTATGAAGATATCAACAAGCTCAAGTTGACTGCAGCTTACTTTAACTACATTCAGGTTGAGATCTAAAGGTGCATGAAGAAGTATTTAGACTGCCACACTTCATACGACAGGTATGTCGGTTACAAAAGCGTCCCAGATGCATGAGATGGAATATTGCTTGGATAGCAAATCCATTACGTGGAAAGTCCGAATCGAAAGCTCATTGCGCGGGCTTCATCGTTTTGTCCCTCTACGCCTCCGTATGGACAGCCATGTTATCCTGGAAGACGTTTCCAACTTCCACAGACGACTCCGCCTTAAATATAACCATAGGGATAAACCGGACCACAGTCCCACCACACAACCCCCTAACATTTTCCAATCTTTAACCAAATTCCGTTCTACATGGACTCCACCTTCCGGAGTCTCCAACGCGCTTGACCTATACATAGCCAACACACTCCATGACTTTAAGCAACTTTCCCTCGCCTGAAACGCTCCAATCTATCCCATCCTGAATGGCTTGTCTTATCCCAACTACAGCGCCGTCAGGACATAGTCATCAAACCTGCGGATAAGGGAGGTGCGGTGGTTGTTTGACGCAAAGATCTATATGTCGAGGAAGGCATGTCCCAACTTAATAATCCTAATAATTATTCCCCCTGTGCCGAACACCCCACTCTCTCTTATAACCGGAAGATTTGTGATACCATCAAACAGTTCATACGTGAGAATGCCCTACCACCCCGTGCCTCTTCACTACATATCCATGACTCTAACCTGGGCAAACCCATCCTCTACATGCTGCCCAAAATACATAAACAAAACAATCCTGGAAGTCCGATAGTTTCCGCCTGCTCATGTCCGACTGAACTGACATGTTTCATGACAGCATGTTCCAACCTCTAGTTGCGGATCTCCCGCCATATGTCAAGGATACAACACATGCGTTACTCTCATTTAACTCTCTCCAACTGACTCCTGGGAACACATACAGCCTATTCTTAATGGATGTATGCTCTCTCTATACCTCCATTCCTCACGCTGATGGCCTCACGGCGCTACAATTTTTTCTTGATCAACGCATAATCAAACCATCCCTACTCGTACACTTGTGAGACTCGCTGAATTTTTTTTTTTTTTTTTTTTTTTTTTCCGCGTTTCCATCCTGTTTTCAGGATATTGCGGTCAACACCAGCATCTTTCAGCTGTATGTTGATTCCTAGGCTAGATTACGCTCATCAGCACGCCACGACTTTCTGAGCGACCGGCTCCATACTCTCATAAGTCACTTTTACGATTCGAACCACTGCTAATTCTCGTCGCGTCACGTGACGAGAGTATTCGGAGTTAGCGGAGAAAGCTGCTAAATCCTCGGCCACGGAGCCGGTCGCTGAATTGGTCCTCACAAATAACTCCTTTGAGTTCAATGGCCACTACTTTTAACAAATCAGTGGTGTCGCCATGGGTACAAAAATGGGACCCAGCTACGCGTGCTTGTTTATGGGACATTTTGAACACCAGATTGAACTTAGATATGATGGTCTTTTCCCTTCTTTTTACCGAAGCTATATTGATGACGGCATCGGCCTCACTGACACGACAGAGGCGGAACTAAACCGCTTCATCAATTATGTCCAGGCTTTCCATCCGTCGATCAAATTTACCACATAAATTTCCACCACTTCAGTCAGTTTCCTTGACACCACAATTAAAATAACTCCTACAAACTACTACAAACCTGCGGACGCTCACGGTTTCCTCTTATACAGTTCATCCAACCCCAAAAGCTGCAAAGATTCTATCCCATATTCCCAGCTACCCCGTCTTCGTCGTATCTGTCAGGATGATAATGACTTCCTAGAGAAAGCCCATGAAATGCTGGACTTTTTCCGCAGACGGGTCTACCCAGAGCAAATTCTGACCACAGCTTTCTGTCGTATAACACAGGTCTCGCGTGAAATGTCTCTTTCAAGAAAACGCGACCTCCTAACAATGATCATAAACTTATCCTCACCTTTCATCCACATGCACATGCCATCAAGCATATTTTTCTCCGACACTGGTCTATCCTGGTATCTGACCCAACCACTCGTGCGGTGTTCTCTAACGGCCCTAGGGTAATTTTCCGCCGGAACAAGAGTCTCAGGGACAACCTTGTTCATAGTCGCCTCCCCACAGATACTTCATCTGTGGGTACATTTAAATGCCACCGTAAGAATTGTCTGACATGCCCATACGTTTTTCAGACAATGGCGATTACATTCCCCCGAGAACCTTCTTCTTGAAAGATTCTTTTACTTGCACATCCCACAATCTTATATATGTTATCATATGCAAACAATGTGACATTAAATATATTGGTCAAATTAGCAGACGCCTTGCAGACCGCCTTAGGGAACACCTTAGAGACATTAATCAAGGCGCTGATAAACCTGTCTCCAACCACTTTAATTCTTCTACCTACAGTGGAGTCGATAATGTATGGGTCACTGCATTGAAACCTTGCTTCTGTAACAACTCCATTAGACTTAAAATTGAAAGCCAATTAATAAACACTCTGGGTTGCATTCACCCAGCAGGAACCAATACGGTTGTTGATGCCACGGTATAACTTTGCTATTTTCCCTGTATTTTATTCATATCCGACTGTTTGAATACCATTTGGCAACACAAACTTTTGTAGCCCAAGAGCCAACTAGAAGCTGTGTTGTATTTTATTTTTATTTTGTGTTTTATTTAGCTTTTTATGTTTGTTATCCTGTCCTTGATGAAGGTTTGTATAACCGAAACGTCGACCGTGCTTTGATGTCCTGTAATACTTATTGTTTTATTTTAATACTTCAGTTTTATATATTTATTGATTGTTTTTGTTTATGGTTTTTTGGATAAGTTTCACCTAAGATGGAGTTTTTTGTAAGGTACGTACATTGTATCTGTGTCTATTCTATCTCTTCTTTGCGCAGGAGCTAAATATACCTAATTGTTTTCAATTAATATTGTTATATCCTGCTGCAGCCACTGTTTTTTCTTTTGTTTGTTCTTTTGCTTCATAAAAGGTGGAAAAGGTGTCCTAGTGGCACGAAATGGAATATTGCTTGGATAGCAAATCCATTATGTGGAAAGTCCGAATCGAAAGCTTACTGTGTGGATGTCATCTGCAGACTGAATTCTTCTGGTTTCCGGAAGAACAGCCTGTGGTGAATGGAAGGCCCAATATACGGAAGTGAGGCTAAGCAGCCAGGTGCAGGACGTGACGATTCCTTGGGTGAGCCCAGAACCAGAGCGCTGTGTGTCGGCTCTGCAATTATGGAAGCCTCCTTGGATGGCGGGGAATGCCCATGGTCTGCCCTGCCTTCCCTTGAGGGCTGACCAGGATGTCTTTGGCTGTTCTAAATGGGCCAGCTGGGATGGGGGATAACACCACAACAGTGAGTGTCAAACGTCCTAAGAAACCCCCGGGAAGGTTAACCCAGTCAACAAATGTCCACAGATGCAGGATATATCGGCCTAACGGCGTAAGAACGCAGCCCTGCTGTAAACAGGCACAACGCAATCACGTCCGAAAAAAAAAAAACTCCAGATGAACGCAGAAGAAGAAGAAGAAGAAGAAGAAGAAGAAGAAGAAGAAGTCCTTGATTTGGGGACGTAAATTACATGTACCTCTGGAGTCGGAGTGGGCTTGTTTCAAGGCGAGGAAAACTGGTAAAAGGGCAAGCTAATCCACACGCAAAAATCAGCCAACTGCACTAGAAGTAGTAGCATGTATATGGACTACGTCTGAATTCGAACCACGCGAAAGCCAAACAAAAATAATAATTTTCCTAACGGAACAGACATTCAATGTATGCAGTTAGTTATGGTCAACATATTTCTTGCAGGTGACTATTGGCAGCTCAGAGGTCGCCACATACAATATATCATCACAGGAAATTTCCCAGTGTCTTATTGTACTCCGTCGCCATGATGAAACATGGACAATCACGGATATTATGGTATATTCATGTTCAAATAATAAAACAAGTATTTACAAGTTATTATCTGTTTACATGTGTTTCATATTAATCGTATATATTCAGAAAAACGTATATTGTTCTTTCAAGATGACTTTCCAGATGATTTCTGCTAAAGTGATCATTGGGTTGGTGTCTGTTAACAATGAATTACTTAGCCAACATCCTCGGAGAAACATTCCCAACGTACGGGAGGATGAATCCGACATGTTTATAACCGGTATGGAGGTAAGCATGGCGCAATGGATAAGAGAGCTCGCTCTTAAACTTCCGGTGTGCTGATGCTGAGGTAGCTAGTTCAACCCCTTCACCTGTCAGTTGGACTAAAATGTATTCAGAGCGCATTTGCCTGATGGCGAGGGAATGCTAGCCCACACTCAAACATCAGTCCAGAATGGACTATGCTCGAATTCAAAGCGATTGTGGGGGAGGGGGAGGGAGTAACCATTATGTCACTGGAGAAATCAGCATGTACAGCTTGCTACATTTGCAGAAAAAAACTGATCATCTTTGGGTTGACGAAAGTTCTATGTTATTGATTCTTAATTAACGAGATAACTCTAGTGTATTAAGCTATCAACATAACTGGCTTGAACTTCTTCTTCTTGCACCCCATGCCATATGGCGGTAACAGTAACGTTTATCCATAACTTCTTCCGTGCACATTGCTCACCATTTCTGACACAGATGTTTTGTTATTACTATATTTTCTATATGTCATCCTCGGTATTGCTTTTTCTCCAGCTTCTCTGTTATCACGATATTTCTAGTCAGTCTCCACTCATGACGTGTCGAAACAAAGAAGTGAACTATCTACATCTGATACAAAGTAACAATTCAGTCTGAGATCGGCTGAGACAAATGTAATTACAAACTGCTTGTTACAGAAAGACCCCAAATCATTCTAGATGGGAAACGTGTACAAACTGATTTATTTAATATCGACCAAGTCATCATGTTCCCTGCCAGCCGGCGTTGGCGTTTATGTCGCTTCACAAATCGCGGTCCTTGGCGTTCTGAATCAAATCTGCTGATGATATTCCTCCATGCCACCGTCTCAACCCATCCAGCATCATTACTCTTGGTCTGCCTCTGCCTCTTTTCCCACTGATCTTTCCAGTTGTCACGATGTTCTCCAATGCCTCTCTTCTCATCACATTAACCACGTAGATGTGATACAGTTAACACCCTTACTTATCGTATCAACACACCAACAATTGCAACACGAACATCTGGTTAGATGACGATTTATTACATTCTTTTTGTTTGTTTGTTTCTTTGTTTGCTTGGAGGGAGTTTCACACTAGCCGATTGTGACTAAGTAAATATTGTTTTAAAATATCAGTGACAGTTTACACATATAACTCTTTATAATTCTGTTGAACAGAGCTCAAACGGCATTTATGTGAATGGACATCATCTGGCCCCACTGTCAACATACTTTCTTCAAGATGGCGATCTCGTGCAGCTTGGCGCTTCTACTTCACCTCGTGGAAAAAGAAAGTTTGAATACAAGTTTTGCTGCTCTTTCAAGGTACAAAGAAAATACATTACATTACTATAATGTAAACTCATGTGATCAAAGTTGCTCAGAGAAATACGGTAATTCTAAATTCAGCAACAAATATTTGAGGCCGAAGTACATTTATTAGCTGTTTCAATGACACTTCTTTAAGTCTTAAAAACAAATATGAAAAATTATGTTGGATAGAGCTGATAAAATAAAATCCACCGGGAAGGTTAACCCGGTCAACAAATGCCCGCAGAAGTCGGATGTGTCGGCCTAACGGCGCAAGAACGCAGCTCTGCTGTAAACAGGCACAACGCAATCACGTCCGGAAAAAAAACTCCGGATGAACGCAGAAGAAGAAGAAGAAATAAAATGCAACGATGAAAGTAAAAGAGGGCCCATATATTCCTTTAATGCGCAATTAGCACATGGTGTTAAACCCACATTTCTATAGACAAAATCAGCACTCGATGGGTTATTCAAATCTGTGTTAATTATAATGAGTAAATCGACAAAATTGAGAAGTGAAATTGGTCAGTAAAAAATACTGATACAGAATAAAATACACAAAAGTTGCTTAGCTGATGTAGTTTCGTTATCAGTAAAGCCGCGTGGGTTATGCATTTGACGTGTTGATCAAATTACAGTTTGTCAGATATGTCCATTATAAACGGAGATATACTTTTTTTTTTAGGGGTGGGGCATTTGTAGCAGATTTGCACAACTAACATATCGAGAGAAAACAAAACGGATGGGATAAAACTCGATGCTATGAAGTCGATCTTCTGCATTTTACAATTTAAAATAAATATGCGTGTATCAGAATCACGTGTGCTGTCAACATACTTAAATGTGTGAACTTCAGAATCACACACGCTATAAAATTGTGCGTGTGTGGGTTGGTTTTATAATTTACAAATTTAGTGCTTACTCCTTTTGTATTTACAACCACAGAGACATTCTTAACTGATTCAATGCCAAGAAAAAAAAAGTAGTTTTAGACCAAACATGGTAGGCTACACAATCAAATGAACATGTATTGTAATGTAAAGTTCCGTTCACCGAGCAGTGAAATTGCGGAAGATACCACGAAATAAAACAATTAATATGATGACTCTAGTACAGCGATATATTGTCCTTCTGTCCAAATGATAGGTCACATTTTGCGATATAGCATCCTTCGGCACTGAATCAGTTATCATGCTCAAAATGCACACGAAAACTCGTAGATTTTGGGCCTTATCAGAGAAAGCGAGAAGTTTGATCCACTACCATAAGATCGAGGGAGAAGTGTGTAGTAAATCATCATCAGGTTCCTTACTTTGTCAAAATCCATAATTTTTTTTTCATGCGTTCGTTCATGTTGAACTCAAGCCCATCCCATACACGTGCTACCACTTCTAGTTCACTGGACTGATTTTTGCCTGTGGATTAGCTTTCCCTGTTACCAGTGTCCCTCACCATAAGGCTAACCCATTCCGACTTCTGAGGTACTTGTAATTTACATCCCCAAGTCAAGCACGTGAAGTCAACATTTTAGTCCAATTGACCGGTGTAGGGACTGAACCCGCTACTTCGAAATCAGCACATTAGAAGTTTAAGAGAGAGAGAGAGAGAGAGAGAGAGAGAGAGAGAGAGAGAGAGAGAGAGAGAGAGAGAGCGGTCTTATCCATTGGGCCTTGCTGACCTCCGTAAACAAATCCATAGTATTCGTACCGTTTGTTGGGGTCAGAGGTGAACATTGTACCTCTAATACAGTTTGCCCACAGTAAAATAAAAGTCAGTTATTAATTGTTTCGGTGCCTGGGAGATGTGACGTGAACCCATTCAACCCGTAGCACTTGCTACCCTATATTAATTCTCTTTCTTTTGTTCGCTTGAAATATGTCTATAACTGCAATGTTATCTCTTGTATGCATTTAACTGTCTTTTTTTAGTTCACTCAGCGGTCCATAGAGTTTATCTTCCACTGTCATCTTTCTAGGCCAGAAGGTTAGCCTAGATATATTGTATTTTGGGCAGTCTTGGAGTATGTGCTCTGTTGTCTGCGACGCCAAGCCACATGTACACATGGCTGATTCACCAATCTTGAATTTTGTATACACGTGGTTGCGTAATCTATTGTGTCCTGTTCTGAGGCGCAAAATAATGACTTGTTCTGGTCAGTTGTGATGATATAAAAATAATTATGGGTGGTTTGTCTAGGGGTATCCCCGGATGGGATTTGTTCTCATATTACATTAGCCTTCTTACGGAAGGCGAGGTGATCGTGGAATTTTTACCATAGACATATGAGGAAAGCAATTCACTCCTTAACTAAATTTTGCCTGTGTGTAGGTATCCACCCCCCCCCCCCCCCCCCCACGGTGATCACCACAGTTTTATAACCAAGATCATATAACCTGTATTATATCTCAAATGTAAACAACACTTTGGAACAAACATTCACAAGGAAAAAACACCAACTCCTGTTTCTAACTAGAACATTTAATACAGAAACATAGTGGGTTTCAGGGAAATCTAAGCTCTGCAGTGATATATCATATGCACAACCAAATTTTACAACTTACATAGATAACAAAATCAGTGCATGACACACACGTGGCTACATCTTCAAATAACCTGCTTTTGTTTCTGGCCGGGCTAATGCATTGTTATGAACGTGGTTGTGTAATCTATTGTGTCCTGTTCTGAGGCGCAGAATAATGGTCTGTCCATTACGTGGTAGTCATCTTGAGCAGGTTTTGGTGGCTTTCTGACTGATGTGATCATTCTTTTCTTTTGGTGATATGTAACGGGCACATCAGGCTATTCTTCTTTTGCCCCTTCCTTAGCCAATCGATCAACTCTGTCGTTTCCGGCTACTCCACAGTGGGATGGTATCCACTGTATGGTGACATTATGCTGACTGCTCAGTTCAGACACTAAACTAATAAATGGTTAGGTCTTCCTCTTCTGCCGGCGGTGTGACGAAGGGGTTACGAACCCAATTCGCAATTCCTGCATACATCGTTCGAGACACAGCTGCGGGAGATTTGGCAGCAGACCGCCAGGATCAGGTATTTCGTAAAATGGTTTGAGTGCCGTTCGTTCAGAAAGCAACGGTAAATAACTGAACGTTAGTTTGCCAAGAAATCACAAACAGCTAAGAAATTATGGGGTTGACTGCGACATCATGTAAAGGATATGCAACTAACTTAACGTAATTCTACATAGTCGATTATTCTATGCTTCTATTTATGAACTGTCCAGAGAAATGATAACACCAATATTCTTGAAACAAGACAAGCTGCAGAAGCTACCGAATCAGCAAAGCAATGCTCTAACTGTCCTCATGTCGGAGCTTCGATTCTAGATCAGTCTCCGATGAGTAATGCAAGAGACAACAATTAACATAATTTCAGTGTCACAGTGACTACTTCATACAAAAGGACAAGACGGAGAATGGTTGAACTTCAGTGATTGTGGAATCGACAAGTTGATTTTGATGTTGTGAGCGTCAAACGTTCAAAAAAGCAATGGTAAACTTCTGAACGTGAAATCACATAGTAAATTACTAACAGCTAAGGATGAGGTAGTCAGTTTCGCGTCCTCTTTATTAGTCGCCTCTTATCCTGATCGTTCGGGTCAACATCGATTGACTGACGTCAGTCGCGGCGATCGGGCAAATCTTGAGCTACAGCCTACGATGAGTGGCGTTGTAATATTCTGTTGTGATAATTTGGCCGTGTCCAGCGTGTGCCGCGTGGTCTAGTGGTTACACACCCGCTTCACACGCTAGTGATCCGAGGTTTGTTTCCCGGTCCAGTCAAGGATATGCATTACTGACGAGCTCAAACGAGAGCGAAACTCGAGTCTAGTGCTTGCACATTGACGTGGATAGGCCTTAGGTTCATACCAGAATACGATCAGCGTTGCCAGTAGTGGGTTGTGCTCAATATTTAAATGAAAGGAGAGTTAATGAAAGAAAGAAATGATGAGCAAGTGAAACATTTCGGTCACGTTAAAACACATAACACTCTTATAAAAACTATTCTGGTGGGTAAGGCTGAAAGCAAGCGAGAAAGAGGCAGACAACGATACAAGTGGGAAGGCAACACCAAGAGATAGACGGACAGCAGTCTGACAGAATGTACAATCAAGGCGAGAGACTGACAGTTTTGGAGATCTATTGCAGTCAACTCTCATTGTGTTAGACAGTACCTGATTAAATAAATGCTGGAGTTGACTGTTGTGTAAAGGATATCCAAAATAACTTGTAACAAACGTCAATCCGATTGTTCTAACAAGAATGGCACGGGCAAAGCCTAGAAAAAATGTTTTATTTTAAATTATAATAATGTATTTATGTTGTTATTATTATTCTCCTGCTCTGTATCCTCCACTGGGGCGTAGATTCTCAACCAGACTACGAAGCTGCCCTGTCTTTTGATATCCCCCGCAGCTCCCTATGTTATTATTACTTAAATTATTTATTATATATTTATTAATATATTACACATATATTTTGGGAACGTATTATCATATTTTTTAATACGAGGCTGAAAACATCTTACAGAGCAAAAAGATGCAAGAACTGGAAGCAAAAAATAAAGAGCGTGAACAACACTTGCAGAATCAAAATCTGGCATTGGAAAAAGTAGCTTGAGTATTGTTTTGTTTAATGAATATTTGTTGTACATAAGGCATGTTCAGAACGAGTAGTGCATGTATAATGTAGACTGTCATTTTGTTATGCACTTGTTGTATTTAGTAAAATATTTAGAATCTATATATATATAAAAGAGAATGTTTGTTTGTGTCTTTGTTTCTTTGTTTGTGTGTCCTCTATGCGTTCGCGAAAGGTCCATCCGATTGAGATGAAATTTCTACAGATGTTCTTCTCATTCCCGCCGAACCAACTGGCATAGTTATTTAGTTTAAAATCAACAATTTTTCCTCCAGCACGAAAGAAAATGGCACGAGCTTTAGAAACAGAGGAATAAATGTTCAGCCATCTTGCTGCAAGGGAACTCACTCTCTGAGTAAACCAGAAATTAGTTAGGAACAGTTGTTGTTCCTCACTCCCGCGGATCAAACTAAACAGACGAGCACGAAACAGACGTGAACGGATAGATAGATGGATAGATAGATAGATATGCAGACAGACAGATATGCAGACAGACAGACAGACAGACAGACAGGCAGGCAGGCAGGCAGGCAGGCAGGCAGACAGACAGACAGACAGATAGATAGATAGATAGATAGATAGATAGATAGATAGATAGATAGATAGATAGATAGATAGATAGATAGATAGATAGATAGATAGATTCCCCCCCCCCCCCCAGGGACTGGGCGATGCCGGGCCGGGTCAGCTAGTTGTTTATTAAAGAAAAACAGACTGTAGATGTTGTTAGCTTTCTATACTACTTTAATGAAGTTTATTAAAAGTTATTTGCTTGTCCTTAACAGGACATCGCAATCAACTCCGGCATTTTTTGACTGATTTTCAATAAAATTTTACGTTATTTAGTTTGCTTTTACTTTCGGAACGAACAACCCTCATACCATCGGAAATCAACACATAGCAACCTGCTTCCAAATGGCATGCGGCTGATTTCGAACCCTCGACTTGGTATGTCAGGGAATTGTTCAACTCGTTCACTGCCCCTAAGCCTAGGAGTCGGCAGTTAATTATATTATTGATTTATTTAATTGTTTCGGGATGTGAGATTTAAATATTGCGCACAACCCACTACTGGCAACGCTGATCGTATTCTGGTATGAACCTAAGGCCTATCCACGTCAATGTGGAAGCACTAGACTCGAGTTTCGCTCTCGTTTGAGCTCGTCAGTAGTGCATATCCTTGACCGGACCTGGAAACAAACCCCGGATCACTGGCGTGTGAAGCGTGTGTGTAACCACTAGACCACGCGGCACACGCTGGACACGGCCAAATTATCACAACAGAATATTACAACGTCACCCATCGTAGGCTGTAGCTCAAGATTTGCCCGATTCAGACGTCATAATTCCGACATACCGCTCTCGAAGAGAGCCCCAGGCGATTTGGGAGCGTCTGCTTTACGTTGATTTTCACAGTGGTATGAGCGTTGGCCTTTCAGAAAGCGATGACAAACTGCTTAGGGCGAAATTGTCTAGAAAGTAAGACATGCCAGTATATACTGGGGCTGATTATAACGTCCTGTAACGGACGTGCAACTAACAAAAGTAAAACTTTCAGAATATATTTTGCTGCGCTTATAATATTTGCAATTTCATTTTGATATCAGGTTGAAAACATTTTAGAGAGTAACAAGATAAAAGAATTCAAAGTAAAGAACAAAGATCTTCAGCAACAATTGCAGAATCTAAATCTAGCCTTGGAAATGGTAATGATATATATCATGTGTTGTGAAACCATTTTCTATGTGTTAGAGCAGTGGTTCTCAATCGGTGGGGAATTCCCCTTCCCCCAGGGGGGAATTTTAGGGTTTCCAGGGGGGGGGGGGGGAAAGGGGGAATGAAGATCATTTCAAGATCGCGTTAATACAAGAACCGATTGCTTGATATTGCTTTTCCCTTCATACTTTACAGTTTTGCACGTCTCATCCTTCTAAAATTAATTTTATAAAGTAAGTAGACCCACAAATCACGTTTTATGTGGATGTCTAGACCTGTTTTAACATATTTACTTTCTATTTTTACGTATACTGTGTAGGGGTAGAGGATTTTTAGGTAGGAAATATAAAAGGGGGGAATGACGTTCTGAAAATATGGTGAAGAGGGGCACGGGCCAAATTTTTGATAGGAAGAAGGGGGGGGGGGGAATGACGTTCTGAAAATATGTTGAAAGGGGGCACGGGCCAAAAAAGGTTGAGAACCATTGTGTTAGAGCATGCTGGTGGATTGGGAAACAACCAGACGGACAAACTGGGTGGATCTGCACCTCTGGGTGAGGTATTGGTGAGCGATAAGGCAGATGTGGTCAGAGCCCTCTGAGATCGCGAGTGTAGTGTGGAAGAACAGATACAATATCATTGCCTGGAGAAAATGATGTGACAGGGAGTGACCATATAATCTGGCCAACACTCAGTTCTCCTAGGAAAAGCCAGACGGACACATAATCAGAGTGCAGCTGGTACCATTAGTATGAAGACTCTTTTCTTGTTGTTGAAGATGAGGACAGAGCGTGTAAGGGAATGTCCCGCGTACAGTGATGGCAGTTATTGATTTAACTCAGATTAAGCATGTGTGTTAGACTAACACATAAGCGCCAGTGAGATGCAAGCCAGCGATGAACTGAAACAGTTACACCGACATGAAGCAGGAAAAAGCTCAACTCTCGCGTCTCCCTATAAAGGTCATAGGTAAAAGGCGAGAAGATCAAACTACATTGCACCGGTTTTACCCCATCTGATCCGGTTTCTCTCCTCTGAATGGCAAGCCACCTGCCGTAAGCTTAGAGCAAAGCACGAGCTATGGCTCCTGTGATCAACTGACGGGGTCCTAAGGAAAATTGCTCTCTTGGTTACGACTCGGTCTGAAAATGAGCCAACGAACTTCAGAGCGCAGAACAGACAGCTTGACCATTTCACCACAGAGACACTGCTCTCTCTCTCTCTCTATTCTCTCTCTCTCTTCTCTCTCTCTCTCTCTCTCTCCCCTCTCTCCTCCCACCCCTCCCCGCCAACCACCAGCTTAACTCTCTACAGATAATGTGTATGTGTGGGTAGTCAGCAATAATTAAAACTATTTACACCTGAGCACAAAATGGGCTTGACTTGCATGTTTGACAAGTTGTCTTTGTGAGCCTGCAGAATCTCACTGGATCAGAAGTTAAAAAAGTTAGTTGCTTCTCCTTTACGGGACGTTGCCGTCAACACCAGCAGTTTTTGCTGTTGTGATCTCGTGGCAAGTTTACGTTCAGTAGTTTGGGATCAGAAGTATTGCAATATTATTTGTGTTGTCAATTGTTGTTTAGATATTCTATTTTGATGTGATAATCTCTATATTATAGCTCATCTGTCTGTGCTAAAAATGTGTATTAGGGTATATTTACCACTATCATAATGACACCTGATAGTTCCTAAACATCCAAATCCGACGTCGAGAGGATGGCACCATCCATAGAACAGTATATTGAAAAGAAACACGGACGGGTCAATACATGAACTACAATAGCTTTGCACCTATCCGATATAAGCATGGCCTGGGGGACCCTATTTAATCGAGCCAGAAAGATTTTCTCAGATGACACACTAAAACAGGAACTTGACACCCTTAGCCAGATTCTACAGTCTAATAAATATCCAACCGACTTCATCAAGCGTCATTGCCAGCCGAATACACGATCGACTTAAAACAGCAGTAAGCCAAATATTCTTTACTGCTGAACCAATGTTCAAATATAAAACCAACCCGATACCTACTTTATCAAAACAATGTTTTCCCTTACTGAATTTAAATATGCCAATTAGTAAATAGTGCAGCATGTCGTTTGTGGCTCCTGTGATTATTTCTAATTGTCCCTGTTCACCCATAGATTTTAATGGACAGGCAGAGAGAAAGAGCATCACTAATGGAAGAAATTAATGAAAGTCACAAAAAGAGTAATGAGGCCAAACAGCAAGCACTTCAAATAAAGGATGATTTTCTTTCAAAGTTTGCAGAACTGATGGATGGAACTGTGCAGTGTTCCATCTGCACTGAATATTTTATTAAGGTCAGTATTCTTCACCGTGGCCCTGCCATTTGTGTATATCCAGAATCCTGGTGTTCTGAATCAATTCTGTTGGTGACATTAATCTGTGCCACTGTCTTAAATCATCCAGCATCATTCTCTGGGTCTGCCTCTGCCTCGTCTAACCTAATATTTCTTGATCCTGATTTATCCTGATCATGTGTGCGCATGCCTGTGTGCATGCATGTGTGAGTGAGTGAGAGTGGTGTGTGTACGTGTGTGTGTGTGTGTGTGTGTGTGTGTGTGTGTGTGTGGACAGTCATTGTTTTCGTAATTAACTAGTTCCGGTTGACACACTTGGGAAAAAAACGTCATTAGCAAATTCACTTTGGGAAAGAAATCATTGGTAAATACACTTTGGGAAAAGTTACATGAGTAAATTCATTGGGGACAAGTAACATTATTAGTAATTACACTTGGGGAAAAGTGACATCATTAGTAAATTAGAAAAGCGACATCATTAGTAAATTCAAAGTGAAAATTCCAAGACTACTTGTGAAATATTTTGAACAAAACTCTCGTTTGTTTTAATAGATCATTGCTTTCCTCTACTCTGGCCTGTTGGCAGTGAAACTCATTCGTGACATAAGAGGCTGTGTTTTTCTT
This sequence comes from Cepaea hortensis, assembly GCA_963921405.1. Taxonomy (NCBI): domain Eukaryota; kingdom Metazoa; phylum Mollusca; class Gastropoda; order Stylommatophora; family Helicidae; genus Cepaea; species Cepaea hortensis. Next base: position 28,317,458 of record OY992894.1, on the reverse strand, counting down.
ATTTTTTTTATTACTTATTACACCTTTCTTGTTAACACACCAGTAGGATTATTATGGCTCCTTTTGCTAGCAGGATTGCTACGGTTCCTTTTGTTAACACTAGCAGGATTGGTACGGTTTCTTTTGTTAACACTAGCAGGATTGCTGCTGTTCCTTTTGTTAACACAAGCAGGATTGCTAAGGTTCCCTTTGTTAACACTAGCAGGATTGTTACGGTTCCTTTTGTTAACACTAGCAGGATTGTTACGGTTTCCTTTGTTAACACTAGCAGGATTGCTGCTGTTCCTTTTGTTAACACAAGCAGGATTGCTAAGGTTTCTTTTGTTAACACTAGCAGGATTGTTACGGTTCCCTTTGTTAACACTAGCAGGATTGTTACGGTTCCTTTTGTTAACACAAGCAGGATTGCTAAGGTTCCCTTTGTTAACACTAGCAGGATTGTTACGGTTCCTTTTGTTAACACTAGCAGGATTGCTACGGTTCCTTTTGTTAACACTAACAGGATTGTTACGGTTCCTTTTGTTAACACAAGCAGGATTGTTACGGTTCCTTTTGTTAACACAAGCAGGATTGCTAAGGTTCCCTTTGTTAACACTAGCAGGATTGTTACGGTTCCTTTTGTTAACACTAGCAGGATTGTTACGGTTCCTTTTGTTAACACTAGCAGGATTGTTACGGTTCCTTTTGTTAACACTAGCAGGATTGTTACGGTTCCTTTTGTTAACACAAGCAGGATTGTTACGGTTCCTTTTGTTAACACAAGCAGGATTGCTAAGGTTCCCTTTGTTAACACTAGCAGGATTGTTACGGTTCCTTTTGTTAACACTAGCAGGATTGTTACGGTTCCTTTTGTTAACACTAGCAGGATTGCTACGGTTCCTTTTGTTAACACAAGCAGGATTGTTACGGTTCCTTTTGTTAACACAAGCAGGATTGCTAAGGTTCCCTTTGTTAACACTAGCAGGATTGTTACGGTTCCTTTTGTTAACACTAGCAGGATTGCTACGGTTCCTTTTGTTAACACAAGCAGGATTGCTACGGTTCCTTTTGTTAACATTAGCAGGATGGTTATGGTTTCTGTTGAAAAACTAACATAATTATTACAGTCTTGCTTTTAATTGTACATCAATGTCTGTTTTATGAGTGAGCTTTGGCAGCATAGTGGCTAGCGCGCTTGGCTACCAGTCCAGTGATCACGTGTTTGAATCCACATGGAGCCAGACATTTTTCATAATTGGTCTGGGTTTCCAGGTATATTCCACCTAAAATAGGTACCAGGAGACTTTTTGGGAAGTAAAAGTGCTTGCGTGATATTGACTACGCCTCCCCACCCCACTCAGAGCCATTTGGTCAATACATATTGTGAGGCTAGCTGCATACGCCTAGTATGTCTTAAGATGCGGAAAAATGTCTTTTACTTGTTTACTTACTGTCTTATGAACTTGAAATGTGGGTTATTTTTTATGAACTATAAATTTGGGTTGTTTTAAGACTGTTTTAAAAAAAAAAAAAATCACGGCAAATCTACTGTAGATTCCTATTTTTGTCTTCAGGCAACAAGTCTGGACTGTTCGCATGTATTCTGCAATCTGTGCATCAATGAATGGATGAAAATTAAAAAGCTGTGCCCAAATTGCCGGACGCCTATTACCCGCACCACGCAAATTCCCGCTTTGGACAAATGCATCGATAAAATGATGGAACAGTTTAGCGATGTTGTTAGAAGTCACAGACAGGAGCTAATCAACCAGAGGAAAAGTAAGACGCATGTTTAACATATAATGCCACATAGTTTTACTTCATTAATGTGTGCGAATGTAAACATTGTTAACTTCATTGGGTAATGAAAACTACGGCCCTGCGGTGGCTAACATGAAGTAGTGGCAATATCAAAAAGCCACACTGGAAAACACAATTAAGTTAATGATATTAAATTAAGGAAATAATAAGATATTCAAATATCTGGATGCGTTGATAAAACCAAAAGGTTGATATAATTTTGTCTGGTGGCCCGTTAGTCGTGGGTTTGAATCAAGATGGAATTTTAAAGTTAACAGAGGCTTCCTGGCTGACTCATTCTAAATTCCCGGGAGTTTTTTTTTTTGGTTAGGATATAAAGGCAGCCGCTGTGCTATTGACAATATAACCCATCGAGCTCCGATTGGTCTAAAATAATGGGGTTAGCATCATTTATCCTATATCCCTCATGGTGTAAAAATGAATCCTTTATTGTTGTGACAGCATTCACTTCCATGTGACACGATCTATGTACTGTGTAATCAATACACAGTTTGGGGTATAGAATTCTACCCAACTTTGCAATATATTCTTTAGTCTTTGTGTATTTATGTGGTTTGTTTCTGTTTCTGATATTTTAAAATACTGGGTGATCGTCATAATGTGCCCTGCCAACTGGCTTAGGATTTCATGTCTCTCAACATAGCCCGGTCCTTACTATTCTGGATCAACTCTGCTGCTGATATTTCTCCATGCCACCGTTCCATTTTATCGAGCAATTTGTCTCTTGGTCTGCCCCGGTCTCTTTTCATACTGTCTCTTCAGCTGACACGATGTTCTCCAATACTTATCTTCTCATCACATAGCTAAAGAATTATGTTTGTCTCTTTCTTATAATTGTAATATGCTGTTCTAGTTTTTTTTTTCTTCAATTGCCTGTCGCAGACAATCGTTGTTAATTACTCTGGCAAACAACAATATTTGCAACATTCGTGTCAGGAACTACATTTACGTTGCTTCTAACCTCTTTCTAATTTATTCATTCACCTTCCGTGATTCACTGCCATCCAGAAAAACAGGTTCTATAAAACATGTCGGCACCCTCTTTCTTGCATTCAGTGATAGTGATTTACTGCATAATATACTTTTCATGTTCTCATTGCAAGTCTTTGCTTGACTAATTCTACACTTAATCTATCGTGCATATCCCATATGTTGTTATAATTGTCCCTAGGTATTTCATTTTAATAACTTGGTGTGGTTTTTTTATTTTCTATTATCTCACAATTTGGTTTTATCTTTTTCGTTGAGAACTGCATTCATGCAAACACTGGTGGCGGTCGGGGGCGCTAAAATGTTCATATCTTTAATGTAAATTATTTAGTGATAAATAAATTACTGGATGTTCTGTAATTACTGACGATTATAATGACCCCTTTAGTTAGGAGGTAGGGTCTTCTTACTTGAGCACGGAGGTTTGAAATACGAATAAAATTATAATTTAGGTCAAGCTGGAATACGAGGCAATGAGCGAGCGAATTTATTGGCTTCAAGTGCAACAGCAGTTTGGACACTCACGATGGGCAAAGGGGACATTCTTAAGACTATATAATGTATGAACAATGTCATCCATCGAATGCAGATTGGCCTATAAATATGTGGGGCTAGCATCAGATATCAAATGTACACTGCAGAGCTACTACTAGGGCCGTGTCTTTCGGTTCACGAGTGCACTTTTTCGGAGACTCCTGAGGGTCGTCGCTGGAGCTATGGAGTTCGTGCTTTGTGCGACGCTATCCGCGCTGCTGAAAGGGACTGAGCCATATGGGGTAAAACCCCGGTGCAATGAAGTCGGCCCTGTCGACTTTTAAGCGACTTTTTAAGCGACGTGCTACTACTTCTAGTCCACTGAATTGAGTTTTGCGTGTGCATTAGCTTTCCCTATTACAAGTGTCCCTCGCTATCAGGCGGACCTTCTCCGATTTCTGATGTACTTGTAATTTACGGCCCCGAGGCAAAAACGAGAAGCCAACATTTTAGTCCAACTGACCGGTGTAGCAGTTGAACCCGCTACCCCGGCATTGGCAAACCGAAAGTTTAAGAACGAGCGTTCTGATCCATTCTGCCATGCTGACCTTCTTCACATCTTTTAATTTGTGTTGTACTTCAGCAATTTTGTTCTTGATTTCTAGTTGGTGAAAACAAGCCTGATGATGCATATGCCACTGTTTTAAGCGCCTTGAATGCCTGGTTAAGAGCCAGAGACAGGAGAATGGAAACAGTAGCTGCCCGTATAAAGGCAGTAGCACGCGCAGCAATTGCTCACACAAGGCCAGCAACTATCAGAAGGACAGCAGCTTTGACAAGAGCAAAAGTAATGACACAAGTGCACGCATTTAGAAGATCGGAGACTGCAAGAAGGGCTGCGGAACTCACCAAAATAACTGTACAGACAGGAGCACAGGTTTTTAGAAAAGCCAAATTACTCACAACCACAAAAATGCTTGCTGGATCAGCAGTCCTGCGAAGGGCAGCAATGCTTACAAAGGCAGCGGCAATTTCAAGATCAAAAGATTTTACCAAATCAGCCATCTTTAGAAGTGCAGCGGCTCTAGCAAAAACGGCAGCAATTACAGGGTCTAAAGCTCTTAGTAAATCAACACTTCTCAAAAGGGCAGCGGAACTTGCAAGTCTTTCAGTACACGAAAGCTTAGAAATGCTATCGAAGTCTTTAGTTGGTAAAAGAGCTCTAGCACTTACAAGGGCAGTAGCACAGAAGGCAGGAGAAGTGTTTCCACGAACAAAAGCAGCTGTGATTTCAAAAGCTGCAATGGCGCGGGCAGCCACACTGAAAAGCGCAAAGAATCTTGCAAAGTTAACAAAACTTATGAAGACAGAAGTACGCAGGAAAGCAGTAGAAGTTAAAAGGAAAGCACGTCTAATAAAAGCGTACGCCATTGCTGGAGTAGCAACACTGAAAGATTCTGCTATGTACACACGAACCATAACTGTTGGACAGGCAGCGCCACCTTTCGCTGGTAGAGCACTGGGAACCATAACAATACAAGCAGGTTAGTGAATCTACGTGTGATTTTTTTCTAAAATATAATTAAATCAGTGTTCCACGGGCTTTTTCAAATCATGACCCCCCTTTTGTCATCACCATCATCATCATCTTGCACTTGCGCCGTCAAGGGTTGTGGGGAGGAATAGTTGACGTTCCAGCGCCCGAGGGGTGGCACTGGATAGTGTCATTTCGCGTGACTGTACGATGTCTTTGATGTCCTCAATCCATTTCTTCTCGGGCGTCCTCTTTGATGTATTGCCAGTGCTGGTAGTTGACAGTGTTGTATTCTCACGAGATGGCCAAACCATTTAATCTTCTGTATTTCAATATATGTCTTCTTCTTCTTTTTGTTTGCTCGCTTAAACTCGAGCGTAATCCTTACACACTGTTTAAAGTAGTAAAGGACTGAGTTTTGCGTGTGGGCTTGCTTTCCCTTTTAAAGGTGTCCCTCGCCATTCAGGCAAGCCCACTCCGACTTCAGAGGTATTCAATATATGTGACACGAGGTGTTAATCCCAATTTTGTAATCACCAATTAAAACAAAAGCCCTGAAGCAAGAACCTGCCGTGGAACTGTGATTTACTAGAACCACCACACCCCATAGGCATGAATACACGGAGGCATTGGTGGCCAGTCTGTCACTCACTTTAGCGGACGACGAGCGCAGGCATCGAACCTACATGTGACCGCGCTCCTGACATTACCAGCGTAGCTCCCTGTCAACTACGCTAAGGCGCCCGCTAATATCCAGTTAACCGGCAACATTTACCACATTTGCATAAAACAAGCACGTTTAACAGAGTAAAGAAAACACATTAAAGTATATTTGTCTTCAGTGTATAAGTGTAACACCTAATAATCAATCAGCGAAATATGTAATGCGGTGGTCATACTTGCACGCGGCAGGGACAATGGCAAGAGGTAGAGAGGCTTTTCAACGAGCCTTTATGAGAGCCACGTTCTGCACTGCAAAGAGCCTGCTACATGAGAGAGAGAGAGAGAGAGAGAGAGAGAGAGAGCGAGAGAGAGAGAGAGAGAGAGAGAGAGAGAGAGAGAGAGAGAGAGAGGTCATACTTGCCTCTGAATAACTACCTTCAACATACGCTGCTGAATGTTAATTAAGGCTAACTTGACATCATCCGCTGCATTCAGTCTGTTTTTTTTTTTTTTAAATCTGGTTTTGATATAAAAAGATGTTGGAAAATCCTTTAGAATCACATGAATGTAAACATAGAAGGGCAAGCGTGGAAATATTTGGAAATGACTGACACATAGCACATAAGAACTGAGATAGGAATTATGCGTATAACAAATTACATACCGAGGAATAGTTTCACAAATCCCCGAGTCATCCATTATTTCACTGGACATGCTGGCAACATTTAGAGGAACAGTAATGCGTTTTGTTCCAGTATAGCATCGTCTGTAAGCTCGGATAACTACTGGTTGTCTTCAAATGGAATCATGTGTGTGTTCTTTCCCAGCAGTTTCATGGTCTGCTAAGCAAGGAGCACTTTTCCTACAGGCTTTATAATAAATGTAAGCCACACAGTCAGGATTTTTGTTGGGGGGGGGGGGGGGGGAGGGGGGGGGAGAAATTAATTGGGAAACTTAGTGACATCTGGCATGATTGGTGGCAAAATATGAAGGAGAAAAGCTGAGACATAAACATCTGGATGGCTTGGCCACATGGCTGGTCCAAGAGCTGGTCAAAAACTGGTGATGGTGCGAGACGGCGAACCATGACCGCCGACACTTGTCGGTATGGCACATCTTAATGATGACTGTGGTCATTGTTTGCTTTCCCTAGCCTTCAACTGTTCCCAGTCTACATAAGTGGTCTAATGCCTTTTACTTGACCTGTCTGACATTCGAGACTCTACCAGAAACTGCCATCGGTGTACCTCTTCGGGTGGGGTGTGAAGGAGGAGGAGGGGGGGGGGGGGTTCACGGGAACACGCAAGCCCCTCTGGTACTCCAAGGCTGCGATACAACAGTGGCGATCTGTTTTGATATTTATCTACGCACACAATTGCAATTATAAAGTAATTAGACAATATCTTCAGTGCACACAGATACTTCCGTAAGTGCTTTAGTCTCTTCCCATGGGTCATATTAGTAGGACTCCTCACAGCTCATGGATTCGGCTGCATCAGTAAGGATCTCCTCCTCCTCCTCCTCCCCCTCCTCCTCCTCCTCCTCCCCCCTCCTCCTCCTCCTCCTCCTCCCCCTCCTCCTCCTCCTCCTCCTCCGTTCATCCGGAGTTTTTCTTTACGGACGTGGTTGCGTTGTGTCTGTTTACAGCAGAGCTGCGTTCTTGCGCCGTTAGGCGACACATCCGACTTCTGCGGGCGTTTGTTGATCGGGTTAGCCTTCCCAGAGTAAGGATCCATTTAGGTGTTTACTAATCAAAATAACACATGCTATATTTTTTTGTCCCTAGCTTTTAAAAGGATGTAAATGCCCTGAGAATTTTCACGATGTAGCTAATAAATTGCATATTTATACCTTCCCCAGGGTTTTTTTACAATGCAGGTAATCTTCGCTAAAGACAAGTTTTCAGATGATGTTGGAATATGGCACGAACTATTTATTTGTAACCTTTGTATACACAACACACATAAAGCCAGACAAGCTAGAAGAAATGCCAGTACTTCTTCCGATTTTTATTTCCAAAATTGCTGCAGTGGTTCATAATTTTCCAAGATATTTCATGTTCAAGGTGGAAATACAACAACTTTGGTAAGGATCGTGTGTGTTAGAAGAGCGTCTTGTTTAATAGTCCGTCTTGTTCTTCTTCTTTGTTTCTCTTTTGGGGCGAGTGCGTCACGTCTAATTATGCACATCGGAGGTCTGTGTGTTGGAAAGGATACGAGCACCTGCTCTTAAACTTCCGGTTCGCTGATGGGGAGGTAGACGGTTCAACCCCACCACCAGCATTAAGTTGGACTTAGAAGTTGACTTCTCGTTAAGAAATCAATGGCAAACCACTGAACGTACAGTTGCCTAGAAGATCAACCTGGGGTGTATGACAACGTCCTGCAAAGGACATGCGACATTTGTATTGTGCTTCCTCTATAGACAGATTCTTCTTCTTCTTCTTCTTCGTTCATCTATAGACAGATTCCACCCCATGCAACGGGCTCTGTCCAATTGTGGGTAGGTTTCCTTTCCTAACAATTTCGTCAGCACAACGGTATAAAGACCTCTTCTTTTTAATTTCCAGCTAATGTGGACATTTTATTTGCACACAGTACCTCCTGTTTCTCTTCTTTATCCGAGAAGACTAATTACCTGAGCTCAGTATTCTTCTTCTTCTTCTTCCTCTTCCTCTTCTCCTTCTTTTCAGTATTCAAGAGATCAACTGGACGTGTGTTATAACATTCGACAAGAATGGTTTTTGTACACATAGGGGGGTGGGGCAGGGGGGGGGGGTGTGAAACGGGACTGTAGCCTCTTAGCCACTACGCTTTCCCCCACATTTCGGGTGCCATTCTGGAGATTTTAACAACTGTGAGATGAGGAGAGCTGCCAACTCAACTTTCCTAGAGCGAGTAAGAAACGATGTTACCAGACAGAAAGTGGGATCAACACCTTGTGCCACATTTATTGAAAGACAGAAGATCAAATGGTTTGGGCATCTTGTTCGAATGCAACACCATCAACAAGCAACATCACTGGCATACATCAAAGAATATGTGCTACGAGAACAAGAGGACGCCCGAGAAGAAAATGGATTGACGGCGTCAAAAACATTCTATTACAATCACACGGAATGACACTATCCAGTGCCATCCATCGGACGCTGGATTGTAAATTCTTCCTCACGACGCGTCCGGCAAAAGTGGATGATGATAATAATGATGATGAAATGTGGTAATTTGGAGAACCAGACTCCGTACAGCTTTCTCCACATCATATCATACTTTGTTTTGAATAATAGCTTTCTTTCATCGTGGTTCGCAAAGTTAGTTTTCTTTCCCTCCTTAATTAAGTCTTGTTCATGGCTGGTTTGATCTTATAGCGATGTGCCGGCCTACGGGTGGCAAATAAAAACTGGCACTACGCAATTACGTCCGAGTGAAATGGCTTATCGTACCCGGAACAGCTCTGACTAGCTAGTTTCCGAATGTCAGGAACAGCTCTGACTAGCTAGTTTTCCGAATTTTCGTCGTGCTAGGAACAGCTCTGACCATTTAGTATTCCAAATGACCTTCAGGTCAGGAACAGCTCTGACTAGATAGTTTTCCGAATGTCCGTTGTGCCCGGAACGGCTATAACTATTTGGTTTTCCAGGCACATCGGCAGGCACACGATCGAATCGAAAGCTCGCTGAGTGGATACGTCTGCAGTCCCACCGTCCCTGGTTTGTGCGGGGAGCGGCACGTAGCGAACGAAAGGCCCAATACATTGAAGTGAGGAATTAAAGCAGCCATGAGCAGGACGTGTCAATTCCCTCCGTGAGCCCAGCACCAGGGCGCTATGTGTCGGCTCTGCAACTATGGAAGCCTCCTTGGATGGCGGAAAATGCCATGGACTGTCCCTGCCTGCCCTTGAGGATTGATCGTGAAGTTATTCGACCGTTCTAACTTGACCAGCTTGGATGTGGACGGCACCACAAAAGTGAGAGTCTCCCAGGAATGCTAACCTGTCAAAAATGCACGCAAAAAGTGTTGGCGTAAGGGATTCAGCACAAGGGTGCCTAACCAGACACACCGCAATTGCATCTGGAGAAAAAAAAAACACTCCGGATGAACGCAGAAGAAGAAGAAGGATCTTATATATTACAGCACTACTGTTCTTCGCTGGGTCTCGGCAACACACAGACGGGGTGCCGGTTGGTCTAATTAAAATATGGGACAAGCACCATTTACCCAATACAATACATCTCAAGGCATAGAAAATGGTCTTTTATGTTTTTCTTAATTTTATGGAGAATTAATGGGAAATATGTCGAAATCGTAGACTGTACTGTCTGTTTGCATTCAAGGAAAACACTTCTATTTATAGGTTTCATGTTTTAAAAAGTAAATTAACTGATAGAATATAATATTAGTGAAACGAATAAAATGTTCTTGAAACCTTAGTCACCTTAACATAATTTTCTGTGAATAGAATTTGGAGAATCAACACATGTATGCGTGAACTCATAGAAACTCTTCCACACATGTGAACATATGCATACATGAATGTATCTTATTATTGCTAATATAATAAATCATTAACACATCACAGCCGTTTATTAAATGTGCTTTAATACACTCTGTTCACATCATATAAGTTTGACTTTCTTGTGTGCTATATGCGTTCAGTTATTGAAACTGATTTGCTGCAAACTGAGACATTCTTTGTTTCTTTTGCAGGAATAAGTGATCAAGATTTTTGATAGAACACCTGAGATATTGAGCTCATATTTTCAAATGTTTACATTGTATAATCGTGTGTATACTCTCAATGAATAAAATATTCATCAGCATCATCATCACCACCACCATCACTAAGTTAGGTTCTTTCAGAAACAGGAAATGCGATTTAGAATTCTGCAAGGGAGCAAGTGCGAAAACACAGAAGGTTTTGAGGTGTGTTTGCAGTATTTGATTGTAACACGTACATATCGCGTTCATTGTGACCCTCCCAGTTTTTTCTGAGTAAATGATCATCATGAATTACATTTAGAAGTGTGTATTCGGTCACTTTTATAATCAAAACTTGTGGGGTGGGGTAGGGTGAAGTTGTATGCTTTGATCCTTTGATAAAATCACCCCAAAAATATTTTCATATTACATTGTTAATTATTTAATTATCTAAAGATATTGTTGGAGCTTCTGTGTGTATCCTTGTTGCGTCGAATGGTAAGAAACTGGTTTTTATACATTGTGGCTCTATATGGATAAAGAGTTAACAATCTGTATTTTTTAAACATTTAATCAGTTCACTGATATAATAAAATGAAATGTCTGTAAAAAAAAAATGAACAATAAAAGATAATTATAATAAAATTAGACTTTGGAACTTCTTCTTCGTCTTTCGTTCGCTAGACATTGGGACATTGTCTTGGATTTTCATGTAGGGTGTATTATTGCCCTGTGTATATTTTGTGTGTAAATGTATTCAGTTCATCATCAACAGATATCTAGCATGTGTAGACTCTTATAGAGAGGCGAGGGATTATCATCCTGTGCCTTGCCATGTGGCGTTTGCGTTGATGTCTTTCCACTTTCCAAAGATCTCGGTCTGTAGTGTTCTGGATTAATCCTATTGATGACACTCCTTCATGCCATAGTCCCAGACCATCCAGCATCATTTTTCTTGGTCTGCCTCTTCTACCGCTGACAGTTGACACGATGTTCTCACTGTATGACCAAAGAACACTGTCTCTTTCTTACAGTTGTGAAAAAGAATATACTTTCATTAACTTCTTCCAGTTAATCCTTGTCAATTACGTTACTCAGGCTGACAAGGTATTCACAACATTCCTCCCAGAAACCACATTTCCGTTGCCTCCAAGCTCTTTCTAGTTTGGTCGTTCACATTCGAAGGAACACAGCCACACAACAGAACAGGTTCGATATAAGACTATACCAGTTCTGCTGATTGGTCGCGAACCAAACAGCCTACTAAACTAATCAACCAATCAAGGATCAGGTTAAAGTAGAGTAGAGCAACCGTTCACCCACGAGGCTGCATTAGTTAGTTAGTTGGTTGGTTGGTTGGTTGGTTGGGTTGGGTTGGGTTGGTTGGTTGGTTGGTTGGGTGGGATTGGATTGGGTTGGGTTGGGTTGGTTGGGTTGGGTTGGGTTGGGTTGGTTGGGTTGGTTGGTTGATTGGTTGGTTGGTTGATTGGTTGGTTGGTTAGTCGACATATCATCCTCATTGCACATCGAACCATTCAGTCCATAAGTGCTCGGATGCCCTCAGCAAATCCCGCAGCGTGTAGCGGTTCACGATTCCAGTTCTGTGTTGGATTATTACTCTTCTTTGGCTTCCTGCGTAGTGTTTTTGTTTGGCCACACCTTTTTTAACATGCTGTTCTCGCAGCCTGACCATGGTTGTAGATTCACAGTCACCGCTTGGTTCTCGTAAACGACTTACTTCTCGTAGCGCATTCAGAATGTCTACCTGGTCCATGGCTCGTCCGCCTTCCACAGTAGCCCTACCTGCAAGTCTGTCAGCCTGCTCATTCCCTTGTACGCCCGCATGCCCTGGCACGAAGATGAAACTAATCTTTGCTAGCCGAGACCGCTCTAGAGCCAGCAGCCACTCTCTTTGGACCCACCCCATCTCTATCCTTCTGAGCATACTCATTGAGTCATTAAGGACACAAGCCCCATTGAATGTCTCTGTCTCGAGCCATGTTATTGCTTTACTTGCTGCCATGACTTTCATAGTCAGGCTGCATGTGGTCAAAGCAAAAGCGCCAGACTCTTCCTTCACAGTTTTCCCTCCGGCCTGAGTTGTAAAGGCCCATGAACTTCTCACTCCTCGGATGACCGACCCATCCGTGTAAATGACCGCATCATTCTCTCAAGAATTCTCGAAGACTGATTGATTGATTGATTGATTTAGGAACCGACATCACAGCATTCGGGGCATTCCCAAAAGCGCTCCGTCCCCATCCTCAGAAGCCAGCGAAGAGTTCCAACCGCAACTCGAAGATCAGAGTATGTACTTCCGCCTCCACAGCAGCTGGATTTTCTTGTCTGCATTTCCAGTCTAGATGAATGCACACTGAAAAGGATGGCAATTGTACCTATTCCTCGCCAGGTTCTAAGTCCTCAAGTGAACACACCCGCTGAAGATTATCTTTGGCTTGACCCATCCATGACTTTCTTCTTTTTAATTTGCTGCCCTTAACCTTCTTAATCTCGCTATGCAGTGGATGTTGTGTGTTTGCGTTGACTCTGCGATAGGCACGTGCTTGGCAAATTGGTATTCTGTCCCTCATGGTTGGAAAATCAAGACGGTAGCGCATCGCCCTGCATGCTGTATCTCTTGTACATCCAAGAATGATGCGCACGGCTTCGTTATGTATCCTTTCCATCCTTTCTTTCTGCTTATGGCTGAGAGTCAGGATCGCCATCTCATACTCCAGAACAGAAAGGACCAGCCCCTCGTAAAGAAGACATAGATGGTGCTGCTCACAGTTTGCCGCCGCATCACCCGCATCGCAGCCAAACCCCGCTTGGCCTTTGTTATCACCTGGTCTACATGCTCAGTATAAGCTAGGCTTCGATCAAATCGTATCCCCAGGTAATTCATTGCTTGGGTTCTTTCCACCGTCTCTGAACCCAGATTTACAGTTGGCGTTGGGGTGTTGACAATATGGTTATTTAAAGAGAACCATGTCACTGTTGCCTTTGTTGGGTTGACCAATGTCCCAGCTTCAACACACCAAGTGTTTATGCGATTGAGTTCGGTTTGTAGTTCCACAGCAACCTGATCTCTGTCCTTACCCCGACGATACACTAAAACATCGTCTGCATACGACAATGTCGTTCCTCCACGGTGATTCTCACAGTGTAGGCGCCGAATAACACCGGAGATAATGGTGATCCCTGTGGTAGGCCAGGATTCTTGTTGGTTCTGAAGTCCAACATCTAAAGACTACTTTCCATTGGAAGAAGATAGCAGTGATCCAGCTAAGGAGGACAGGATTTATCTTGAGTTCAAGAAGCTGACGCATTAAGAAATCCACTGGTACTCTGTTGTATGCGTCCTCAAGATCAATCGCTGCAGCGAATGTTTTAAAGCCTCAGTGGAAACCTTCATCGTCATCATGGGCAAAAACTGCTGCATTGGTCCAGGTTTCTCTATTTGACGGCACCCAGGGTAGGTGGGAAAACACCTTGCTTCTCTAGCTGGCTTGATATTTTTCTGGCAATTAACTTCTCCAGCAGCTTGCCTATTGTGTTCAGCATGGTTATTACTCGATATCCCTGAATTTTTGTGTGGTCTTTGCCAGGCTTCGGCAAGGGAATCAGATAGCTGTGTAACCACTCCTCCTTGATTCTAGCACTCCTTATATTGTTATTGTACAAGACTGCTAGTTTCTCTAGTTCGTTGTCGGTACACATTTTGATGTCGTCATATCTTATGCTATCTGCCCCTGGAGCGCTGTTTTGTGAACGTCGAAGCACAGCCTTGATTTCTTTCGCTGTCACTGTGTCTTCATCCGAAATGTTATGGGCATTGCACCTATCTGAGGCAACCTCCTTGGCAAGATTTCGGCCCCTCATGTCTGTTTGGTTGCTCTGCTCTAGATAGCGTTCGAAGAGGGCTTTGCCCTTGTTCTCGTCAGTCCTCTGCCAGATGAGGTCAGCACCTTGGAAGTCAGGAATACTCTTATTCTTGACTACATCACTCATGCTTTTATGTAGTCGTCAGAACAATTTCAGTGCCTTGTCTGTGCTTACTCTTTGACATACCTCTGCCCAATTTTCATTTTTAACCACCTTAGCCAGTTTTTTTTTTTTTAAAGTAGCTTACTTTTGTGTGCATCTCTCTTTCTAAGCGCATGCAGGACTAGGATGGGCCACTCTGTTCTTCTTGGCGGTTTACCATTCCTTTTCAGCTCTAAACTTATCTACCCAGGCCTTTTCCACCTCAAAATTCCACCAAGGTGGCTGCTCTCATCTTTTTTTCCTGCCATGAAGTTTCTGCGCTTGTTGCGCCTTATTTTACTCACTACATCTTGCCCTGTACTGTCATACTGGAAAGTCTTTACCGTTGAATTGTGCTGCCTGGTTCTGCCTTTCTCCACCAATATGCTGTAAGGGTGGTGGTCGCTGCCGTGGTACCCTAGGACACCCCATCTACACACTGTAGTGAGTGAAAGAAAAACCAGCGCCAGATCAATAACACTGTCCTCATCACCTGGACGACTTGCTGTCCTGGAGACACAGCCACTGTTCATACAAACCAGGTCAATGGTTTCAAGTGCATTCTCGAGTTCCTCCCCGTTTGTGTTGGAGGAAATGTTTCCCCGTGCTTTAGCGTTGACATTGCCACAGAAAATTGCATTCCTCTCGTGACCTAATATGCTCACTTAAACACTGCCACTTCTGGGAATTCACACTCGCGTTGCGGGCATAAACATTAACCAACACGAATGGTAGGCCGGATTAAACTCTAACCGCCTGTATTTGTATGTCGTCATTGTCCCAACTGGACATGTCTAGCTCTGAAGCCACCATACTGTCGCTAATGAGGATCGCCATTCCCAGATGTCGCCTGTTGTAGAAACATTTAAAGCCGGCAATCTGGAGTAACTGATCACCCAGTCTCGTCTCATGAAGCGCCACAATGTCGTTCCTGTGTACCAGGTTTTCTAGAATAGGGCTTCGTTTTGTTACGCTAGCACAGTTCCAATATAGAATACGAGTATTCCTGACGCCCAGACCGTCACATTTGAGTCTAAAACGTCTTGCTCCACCACGTCTACCTTGCCGCTTGCGGCCTCCCCGTCGCATTGTTAAACGCTGTTCCGCCATGTTGAAAAACCGAACACCACAGAAACACACACGCTGCGAAAAATTAACTCAAGGATTGCTTCGCTCAATGCACGAACTCCGTAGCATCGCCGAAGATTTGAGAAGAAACTCCTGGTTATACATCCTGGCACACAAATTACACGCAGGAGATGAAAATATCCATCTCCTACGCGAAAAAAGGAACGGTAACAAAACAACACGACCGTCCGCCGCCATCTTGACCGGAAGAACTGCATTACAGATGCTCAGTGGAACGTAGTGAGGAACAAGCCCGACCTTCAATCTTTCCTCAGGAGAGGGTGAAAATGTTATCTTCTGCGCCCATGAATCTCATGAATTCTAATAACATAACAGAACATCCACATTACCTGACCAAAGGCAAGCTCTAAATCATTGTTAACCTATCTTAGAACCAAGGACAATTCCAAGATGGAGTGACGTGAATATGCCAAAATTTCTATTAGACAGTAAAGGCACAAATCTGTAAGATTGTTTGATTGATTGATTGATTTAGGAACCGACATCACAGCATTCGGGGCATTCCCATAAGCGCTCCATCCCCATCCTCAGCAGCCAGCGAAGAGTTCCAACACCAATAGTTCCAGTAGCAATCTGATTATACATCCGTCTCGCCTTTCCTCTGAGCGCCGAGAGACGGCCAGATCCCCTCGTCACTCCTCACTGCCTCATTCTTGCCAGACTATGGTGATCCATTTGCTCCTCCGAGGTGTACACGTGCTCCCACAACCACATCTGCCTTGTCATGCTCCACCAAGTTTTGCCGAGCCAGCCAATCTGTCCGCCTGTTCATTCCCCAGCACACCGGCATGCCCCAGAGAAAAGATCCAGGTGATGCTTGCCACCCGTGACCTCCGAAGCGAAGCAAGCCACTCTGCACGAAGCCTACCTATCCTCACCCTCCTCAGCATGCTTTCTGAGTAAGTTACAATCACGATGTGTGTATGTATCGTGTTCTCCATCCAGCGGAAAGCTGCACTGACCGCCTCCACCTCCATTCTTAAGCTAGATGTTGTGGTATCATACGCCAGGCTCTCCTGCACCACACGTCGACCATTAGCTTTTGCTAAGAATCCCCAGGCTTTTCTCCTACCTCTCAACACCGAACCATCTGTGTAGATGATCGCATCACCCGGGCGAGCATTATCCTGAATTAGTTGCTCGATTTCCACTTCCGTGGCTCCTGCTGGCCATTCCCTGCACTCCCGGCTCAATGTGATTATATCTCTGCACAAGTCTTACTGCTCCGCTGGCACTCTGACCCACTCCTCTCCACGCATAATGTTCTCCAAGATGCACACCTGTCTGATCGTATCCTCCTCCTGAGCCATCCATATATACAGAACAGAGAAAACTATTTTGGCTTACACCCACTTCATTTGAAGACACGCTTTATGAAGATGTCAACAAGTTGACTGCTGCTTACTTTAAATATGTTCAGGTTGACATCTGAAGGCGTGTGGAGAATAAGAAGAAGAAGAAGAAGAAGAAGAAGAAGAAGAAGAAGAAGAAGAAGAAGAAGAAGAAGAAGAAGAAGAAGAAGAAGAAGAAGAAGAAGAAGAAGAAGAAGAAGAAGAAGAAGCAGAAGAAGCAGAAGAATATAATCTCAGCCATAGGCGACTCAGTCCACTCAATTGCTTGACTGGGTCATGAGAATATTTAAATGTATGTTCCTTAAATGGCTTGAAAGGAATACTGCTTGATAGCGTACAGTTCATTTTCAGGAAAAAAAAAAAACAACCTCGAAAAAAGGGCTGTTTAAGACCACCCGTAATGGGTTTACAGAACACATGCAAGGCTTTTACCATACTTCTTCGTAGAGCACCACAGATATATTATTCCCCGTGGGACCTGAACTAAATTGGTAGAAAATCTCTGAGCAAGTGGGGCCCCAGAAATGATGTGAAGAACCTATTGACGAGAGGTATATACCATGATACACATTAATTCACCCACAGTCGTGCACATACTTATAGAAAAATCAATCGAATTCAATGAAACACTCTACTTAGCCTTTGTCGACCAAGAAAATACATTTTATAGAGTAGATAGAAACAAGCGATGGGAAATCCTTAACTCATAAACCGAAGAGTGCGGTCCGGAATCGAACCCACAACCTTCGAGTCAAACGGCTTGACCACTTCGCCACAGAGACTCCCAGTTATTGATACATGTTTGTTCTTTAGTATTGGTGCCATTTGTCCAATGAGTTGGTTTGCCTTATTGCATCTATTTTCGATCTCGTCTTCTGATTTGCCATTTGATGATATTATAATTATACTTCCTATGTACTTGAAACTCTTTACTTGTTTCTTCTTTAGGTACAGTCATTACCTATGTTTTACTTGTGCTAATTTTCATGTAATGTTCCCTACACATTTCATTTAGACTATTCATGTGGTCTTGTAATTCAGCTTCTGATTTTGCTATTAGTTCTTGATCGTCCGCAAACAGGAGTTCTCTAATGGTTAACTATGCAGATGGTTTTTCTTCCGTGTTCTCGTCATGCGGTGTTCTTGCGGTCTCTGTTTAGCTGGTTTCTTTACATATGTTGTCTATATATGTTATTGACAAGAGAGGGGACAGGACACAACCTTGTTGTACTCCAGATCTTATGGTGAAGGGTTCCGAGTGCCCTCCAGTTGCTCTCACTATGCATTCATTATTGTTGTATAAACTTCTACATAGGTTTGTTAGATGTGTAGTCACTCCATATTGTTTAAATGTTTCGGAGACTCCTGTGGGTCATCGCTAAAAGCTACGGAGTTCGTGCTTTGTGCGACGCTTTCCGTGCTGCGGAAAGAGACCGAGCCATATGGGATAAAACCCGGTGCAATGAAGTCGACCCTGTCGACTTTTAAGCGACTTTTTGTATCAATAACTACTATGAAAGCACTTTACAACACAATCTTCCTATGTAGAGTTACCAATGCCAAACCTGGACAATGACAGAAAAAGAGAAAAGAAAAATCACAACAGAAATTAGATTCCTGAGAAGAATACTCAATGTATCAAGAAGAGATAAGATCAGAAATGAGGAAATGAGGACTAAAGTGGGGATTATAGTGTGCTAGATTTTATTAGACTATTGGTGTTGGAACTCTTCGCTGGCTGCTGAGGATGGGGGCGGAGCGCTTATGGCAATGCCCCGAATGCTGTGATGTCGGTTCCTAAATCAATCAATCAATAGATTTTATTAGAAGTCAGCAAATCAAATGGTTTGGTAGTAGTGGCAAATGGCAAGTAGTTTACTAACAGTAACAGTATACAACAACAAGCAATGATGTACAGGCCAGAGGGAAGCAGAGGAAAAGGCCGACCACGTAAACGATGGACGCAGGAAATAACAGAATCCATGGGAATATCGATACAAGAAGCCCACAAGCGGGCACTCTCCCGCTGTTTATTCTTCACCTCGACACCACGCGGTACAAGAGGAGCATGCTGAGATGAGATGAGATGAGATGAGATGAGATGAGATGAGATGAGATGAGATGAGATGAGATGAGTGCACATACCTAACGAACTACCGTTTACTACTGCAAATGTAAATCACAAGGAAGAGGGGAAGGGGGGGGGGGGGAATCAATGATGATTTTAAAAAAAATATTTTAATTTTATTTAAAAAAAAACAACATCACCCCCACCATCTTTGATTTACATTGCTGTTTCTGAGTTCGTTCTAAGGTATGTACACGGTGTCTGTTTATTATCTATCATTTTTTCTCACTAGAAAGACAACATCATGTATGGCTATGCATTTCATGTTTACGTGTTTTGATATATCAAACAGCCTATATTTTTATGTATTCTAATTTCATCAAATGCGTCATGTAGTTACCACTTCTTCCTGCGAGTTTTGTTCTTTTCTCATTGGGGATAATACTATTAGTGTTGTTTTTTTGTTGTTTGTCCATCAAGAATGATGATGACCATTCATTTCATCCAGTGGGGTTGAAGGTGTGGAGACGTGGGTTCTAAGATGGCTGATAAGGCCTATTTTGGCTCGAAATGTTCTTTGACAATGTGGGCAAAGAATGCTTGACGTCTCTGGAGGAGGATTTCCTGCAGTGGTTTTTCTGTCCTGCCTTTTCTTCACAGCTCTTGCAGTCCTGGTTGCCTCACATATGACTGCACCTTTGCGCAATGATGCACGCCATGAATTTCGGTCTCTGGCTGCAGCCTCCCAGGTGTCATGACGAATTCCAAAAGCATTCAGTGAAATTTTCAGAGTGTCTTTAAAACGTTTCCTCTGGCCACCTTGGGAGCGTTTACCACAACGCAGTTCGCTGTAGAAAATTCGTTTAGGGAGCCTGTGATCTGGCATGCGGGTCAAGTGACCAGCCCAGCGAATCTGATTCTTCATCAGTAGAGTGTGGATACTGGGCATGGATGCTCTTTCTAGGACTTCAGTGTCTGGAATCTTGTCTTGCCATTTAATCTTCAGTAGCTTTCTTAGGCAGACTGTGTGGAAGTGGTTTAATTTCCTAGCGTGTCGCTGATAAACAGTCCAGGTTTCACAAGCATATAGCAGTGTGGATAATACAACTGCTTTGTAGACTTTTAGCTTTGTTTGCAGGCTTATTCCAGTTCTGTCCCATACATTCTTGTACAGTCTGCCAAAGGCTGCACTGGCCTTGGAGATTCTTGCATTCACTTCGTCATCGATTGTGGCAGCTTGTGACACAGTGCTGCCAAGATAGGTGAATTTGTCCACAACACTTAGTCTATGGTCATTCACTTTGATATTCGGCACAGTGTGATTATTCCCTGGAGCTGGCTGGTACATAACTACAGTCTTCTCCAAGTTGATATTGAGCCCAAAGTTGGCACAGGCATGTGAGAAAGCTGAAACATTATGTTGCATGTCCGCCTCTGAGTTGGCGTATAGAGCGCAATCATCAGCAAACAGGAGCTCTCTGACGGTGCCGCTGTCAATTTTGGTTTTAGCTTTCAGCCTTCTGAGATTGAATAACTTTCCATCCATACGGTAACGTTGGATGAAGAATGACTTGCGCGATGACTTGGATTAAAGTGAGGAAGAGTTGCGCAATTCGTCGACCTCACTCTCTCGCCTGAGTCCATCTGAGTCCAGTGTCCCCCCAATACTATTAGTATTATTAGTATAGCCGTCTCCGTGGCCAAAGTTTTGCGAACACGGTTCGTGAGCCGCTTACCAGGCGTTCGAAACTCAGCTGCGACCGATTTGTGCAGCAGACCGTGTCGCGTTGTTATAACATGCTGGTATGGGAGCCGGTCGTTCAGAAAGCAATGGCAAACTACTGAACGTAAAACTTGCCTAGTACATCAACAGCAGCTGAAAAATGCTGGTGTTGATTGCAACGTCTTGTAAGGGATATGCAACATTTAAAAAAAAATATTAATATTAATAGCTGTCCCTTTTATATATTGCACTTGTGTATAATTATTAGAAAATACAAAAATTCGAGTGAAATATTTGCCGCACAGGCGAGATCACTCTATAGAAACAGCGGTTATCACGAAAGCAAACATTTGCAGGTCTCTGTCGTCGTGTGCTCGCCATGGAATCTTTGGACAGTTCAAATAAACATAATTTACATTTGAAAGAAAAGCTAGCACATGTAAGTGAAGGAATGGGTATCTTCTTCTTCTTCTGCCTTCATCCGGAGTTTTTTTTCCCGGTCGTGATTGCGTTGTGCCTGTTTACAGCAGAGCTGCGTTCTTGCGCCGTTAGGCCGACACATCCGACTTCTGCGGGCATTTGTTGACCGGGTTAACCTTCCCGGGGGTTTCTTAGGACGTTTGACTCTCACTGTTGTGGTGTTATCTCCCATCCTAGCTGGCCCATATAGAACAGCCAAAGACATCTTGGTCAGCCCTCAAGGGAAGGCAGGGGCAGACCATGGGCATTACCCGCCATCCAAGGAGGCTTCCATAATTGCAGAGCCAACACACAGCGCTCTGGTACTGGGCTCAATCAAGGAATCGTCACGTCCTGCACATGGCTGCTTAGCCTCACTTCCATATATTGGGCCTTCCGTTCACCATAGGCTGTTCTTCCGGAAACCAGAAGATTGCAGTCTGCAGATGACATCCACACAGTGAGCTTTCGATTCGGACTTTCCGCGTAATGGATTTGCTATCCGTGCAATATTCGATTTCGTGCCACTAGGACACTTTTTCCACCTTTTATGAAGCCCACACAGTGAGCTTTTGATTCGGACTTTCCACGTAATGGATTTGCTATCCAAGCAATATTCCATTTCATGCCTCTGGGAGGCTTTTGTAACCGACATACCTGTGGTATCTTCTTCTTCTTCTTTTCGTTCATCCGGAGTGTTTTTTCAGATGTGATTGCGGTGTGTCTGTTATGCGCCCTTGGGCCGAAACCCGTAGGCCAACACATCGACTTTAGCTTGCATTTTTGACCAGGTAGCATTCCTGGGAGACTCTCACTTTTGTGGCGCCATCTACAACCATGCTGGCCAAGGTGGAACGGTCGAAGACAACGGTCATCCCTCAAAGGAAGGCAGGGACAGTCCATAGCATTTTCCGCCATCCAAGGTTGCTTCCATAGTTGCAGGGCCGACACATAACGCCCTGGATCTGGGCTCACCGAGGGAGATCGTCACGTCCTGCTCATGGCTGCTTTAAATCCTCACTTCAATATATTGGTCATTTCGTTTCCCCGGGTCATTCCCGCACAAACCAGACAGGTTTGCAGACGGCATCCACTCAGCAAGTTTTCGGACATGTGCTTGTCGTTGCGCCCATCAGAGCTTTTCCAGGCTCAACAGATATTCGGAAAACTACCCAGTCAGAGCTGTTCCGAACAAGAGCGGCATTCGGAAACTAAGTAGTCAGAGCTGTTCCTAGCACGAGAGACATTCGGACGAGACATTTCACTCGGACGTAATTGCTTAGTGTCAATTTTTAGTTTGCCACCCGTAGGACGACACTTGCGACTTCAGCGGGCATTTTTTAATGAGGTTAGCCATCCTCTGGTTTCGAGGCACGTTGGACTGTTGTGATGTCGCTAACATCTCAGCTGGTCAAGATAGAACGATGAACGACATCGTGGTCGGCCCTCAAGGGAAGGCAGGGGCAGACCATGAGCATTCCCTCGCTATCCAAGGAGGCTTCCATAATTGCAGAGCTGGCACATATTGCTCTGTGACTGGGCTCACCCGAGGAGTTGCCACGTCCTGCTCATGGCTGCTTTAGTTCCTCACTTCCATGTGTTGGGCAACTCGTTTGCCACTGATCGCTCAAGCACATGTTAAAATGATGGACGTAATCTCTAAGTCGTAATTTATATACCGCATATAAACAATCTTTGAAATCTGCTGTAAAATCTCCAGAACAAAAAATTTTTTGTTGGGTGGACATAATGATAAGGTTATATACTAAATCTCATCATTTTCCCTCAGTTGGTTACTGAGATATTGAATTTTATATTGAGGCAACAAACAAACAAAAACACACTATAGTCTGCCAACTGTCCTTGATTCACTTCCAGGGATGGGCTCTAAAGAATTATCTCTCACCTCAGTTAACACAGATATATTGCACAGGAGTAGGTCAGCATGGGCGAATGGATAAGAACACGTGTTCTTAAACATTCGGTGTGCTGATGCTGAGATAAGGGGTTCATCCCCTACATCAGACAGTTGGACTAAAATGTTGAAATATCATCCATGACTTGGGGACGTAAATTACAAGTACCTCTGAATTCGGAATGGGTTCCCTCATGGTGAGGGTCACTATTAATAGGTAAAGCTAACCCACATGCAAAATTCAGCCCAGCACTACAAGAAGTATTGTGTATGGACTACACTTGAGTTCAAAGCGAGCGAGCAAAAAAAAAAAAAAAAATTACACATAATATTCTTCATAATGTGAAATGTTGCTTTTGCTTGGGTTATTCTACATGTTAAATTAGCTTACAGACTGAATATATATATATATATATATATATATATATATATATATATATATATATATATATATATATATATATATAGAGAGAGAGAGAGAGAGAGAGAGAGAGAGAGCAGTATGTAAACATATATACATGTTGAGAGAAAGAGGGAGGATAGAGGAGAGAGATACAAAATGTTATGACATATATACATGTTGAGAGAAAGAGGGAGGATAGAGGAGAGAGATACAAAATGTTATGACATATATACATGTTGAGAGAAAGAGGGAGGATAGAGGAAGGAGATACAAAATTAATGTTATGACATATATACATGTTGAGAGAAAGAGGGAGGATAGAGGAAAGAGATACAAAATTAATGTTATGACATATATACATGTTGAGAGAAAGAGGGAGGATAGAGGAAAGAGATACAAAATTAATGTTATGACATATATACATGTTGAGAGAAAGAGGGAGGATAGAGGAAAGAGATACAAAATTAATGTTATGACATATATACATGTTGAGAGAAAGAGGGAGGATAGAGGAGAGAGATACAAAATGTTATGACATATATACATGTTGAGAGAAAGAGGGAGGATAGAGGAAAGAGATACAAAATTAATGTTATGACATATATACATGTTGAGAGAAAGAGGGAGGATAGAGGAGAGAGATACAAAATGTTATGACATATATACATGTTGAGAGAAAGAGGGAGTATAGAGGAGAGAGATACAAAATTAATGTTATGACATATATACATGTTGAGAGAAAGAGGGAGGATAGAGGAAAGAGATACAAAATTAATGTTATGACATATATACATGTTGAGAGAAAGAGGGAGGATAGAGGAGAGAGATACAAAATTAATGTTATGACATATATACATGTTGAGAGAAAGAGGGAGGATAGAGGAGAGAGATACAAAATGTTATGACATATATACATGTTGAGAGAAAGAGGGAGGATAGAGGAAAGAGATACAAAATTAATGTTATGACATATATACATGTTGAGAGAAAGAGGGAGGATAGAGGAGAGAGATACAAAATTAATGTCATGGTGATTTGATTACAGCTCGATGAAGAACTAAATGCTAGGGACAGGATCTTATCAAGGCTAATCGAAGAAAGAAACAAGCTACTGCAAGGGATATCCCAGGAGGCTGTTCAGATATCACCTGATGATACACTTCCACAGTATGACCGGAGTATTTATTGTGTGTAGTCTTGTTGTTGAAGTGCTTGATGAAAGCCGAGTGTTGCTGTATGTTACATGACATGCGCAGGTCATGTTTAATGTTTACATTGTGTCCTGGAGGAGCAGGTGGCCAGATGCCATTTCTTCAAGTCTGGTAAAAATGGGTTGTTATCCTTGGCAAGACAAAGGGTTTTATCTCGTAGTAAGTTGCATATCCTTTACAGGATGTCACAGTAAACCCTGGCATTTTTTAGCTGTTTGTGATCTCTTGGCAAGTTTACATTTAGTAATTTGCCATTGCTTTCTGAATGGCTGGCACTCCTACCATTTTATAAAATATCGCAACACAAGACGATCTGCTTCCAAATCGCCCATGCTGTGTTTCGAATGCGGTATGTGGGATTACAAATTGTGTCCGTAACTCCTTCACCACAGAGCCGACTTATCCTGTAGGGGTAGACTTAAAAAACAAAACACACATAGCCTACATATTATGTGGGAGCTACAATATCGCAGTGGCTAACATACTTGCCTGCCGCCCCAGTGGCCAAATGTTGGAATCCCCCTCAAGACAGAGATTGTTGTCAACATTGACCTGAGCTCCCAGGCCGACCTTGTCTAAAATGGGTATGAGGGTAGGTCAGCATGGCCGAATGGATAAGAATGCTTGTTCTTAAACATCCGGTGTGCTGATGCCAAGGTAAGGGGTTCAGCCTCTACACCGAACAGTTGGGCTAAAATGTTGACCTGTCGTCCTTGACTTTTTTTGGTTTTTTTGTCGCATATCCTATTTACAGGACATTGTCAACACCAGCATTTGGCAAATTTTACGTTCAGTAGTTTCCCATTGCTTTCTGAACGACCAGCTTTCATACCAACACGTTAAAACCCCAGCATGACACAGTCTGCTGCCAAATCGGTCGCCGCTGTGTTTCGAACGCATAGTAAGCGGCTCACAAATCGTGTTCGTAAGCCTTTAGGCCACAGAGACCGGCCGTCCTTGACTTGGAGACGTAAATTACAAGTACCTCTGAAGTCAGAGGGGGTTCGCCTGATGGCGAGGGACACTGTTAATAGGGAAAGCTAATCCACATGGAAAATTCAGTCCAGCACTACTAGAAGTATTGTGTATTTACTATGGTTGAGTTCAATACGAGCAAGCAAAAAAAAAATGGGTATCAGCGGTCATCATGCTGTTGATCACATGACCCATTGAGTGCCTACTGGGTTGATCTTACCAACCAAGATGCCCCAAGAGAAATTACATGTTTTAATATAAGTACTTTACTTACTTAACATACTTACACACTGTGTAGTGAGGAGCGAGTGCAAGCAGTCGGATCAGCATCCGGTATCATTATTTGTGTGGCATACACCAGCAATGATTTAAATGTAATCTCATTCATTGAAGAGTCATTTAATGATTTAAGCATCCTAGTTATCAGCATATGAACTAATACATTGTTGGAGATTGCAAGATGTGGAGAAACGATTTGGTGAGACACTTGACGGTGATGATTCTAGTTATAGCGCTGAATTATAGGAATTGCTGATTGCAGAGGTAATATTTTATTACACAATAAGTGTGGCATGCTTCAATTAAAACATCAAAGGGACGCAGAGGTGTTTCCAAGGCACCAGGGCCGGGTTATATACTGGCCAAGACCTATTGACGCGTCCTCGCCGAGCGTCCTGGGCAACAGGTCCCTTCGGGGTCCTGGCTGAAGTCAATAGGATCGCCGTTTCCTCCGAAGTCGGAGAGTGTCTGCCTGTATGGCGAGGAACCACCAGTCTGCACACCAATAAGCCAGACATGGGACAACGGATACTCACGCAAATCTCTGGTCCTGTATGACATCACACTGATGTTGGACAACAGGATGCCTTCATCCGACATACAGGACTTTGCGTTGGAGCTCAAGCCAATGAACACAAGCAAGCAAGCAAAACATCAAAGATAGGGAGCATCCATTGGATCTTTTCCCCAGGACATGCTGGTGTCTTGGGAAGCGGGCAGGTGGACAGATTGGCGGGGTCTGCACAGCTGGGTGGGGTATTGGTGTATGATAAGGCATATGTGATCAGGGCCCTTTGGGATCATGTGTATGGTGCAGGGGAGCAGATAAATCATCAAGGCCTGGAGAGAATGGCTCAGCAGGGAGTGACAAGAGGGCCTGGCTGACACTCAGTACTTCAAGGAGAGGCCAGATAGATACATAATCAAAATGTAACTAGTACCATTAGTATTAGGACTCTTCACTGGTTGTTGAAGATGAGGACAGAGTCCTGAGTGCTGGGATTTTGGTTCTTGACTCATCTCATACACAGTAAGAACAAAAAATAGCTGCAGAAGACCTCCACGTTGATAAGCATGACATGGGGCTGCAAAGACTAGATAACGCAGCATCTTTGGGATCAACAACATGTCTGTAACAGGATGTGATGTTGGATGCCTGTTTAACTTGTTCACTACCAAGCAACACACTATGTGTTCAATGGTCTGTCCCTACGTCACATACTTGTGTGATCTATGAGAGGAGATTTCTTCACATATGGAATTAACCAAGTGTAGTCTCAGCCTATGCCATCCATGATCAGCTGTGTCTAATTTTGGTTCCCTTGGCGTCATCTATATCTCTATATTGAGTATGGCAATTGTGAGTAGTTAGATGCCTGGATAGTATATGCCCTGACCTTATTGGCAGAAATCTGAGCAAGCACCTCATTATTACAAATAGCCGTATTCCTTGTTCGCGAGATAATTCACTTCCCATAATTCCTAATGAAGTTTCTTTGGCAGAGTGGTCAAAGCGTTTGTCTACATTTCTGTAGGTTGTGAGTTTGTTTTCAGCATTCAAATCACAAGGACAATTTCTTCGGATACCCCTAGGGTTTCTCGCTGGAAGTACAGGATTCATGCTTCGTGTGGTGCTCTTGGCAGGTGGCTGGCTATTCTGCAGAGGGAGACTGACCCAAATGGGGTAACATCTGTGAAATGAAGTTGATTCTCTCCACTGTAACCCATTTCTAAAGCACTCCAGTCATTCAACCTTAGTCTGAAGCCAAGACCATTGTCGATTACAAACAGGATCAATTCAAATAACCAATGGAAGCTAATTTCAGAATTTATTTTTCATTCTTCTCTTAGTTACAAGTACATCTTGCCACTTGTGAAGGAAGTTCATATTTTGAAATTAAAACTAAAGGAAAAACAGAGAGAATATGAAAACAGGAAACTGCAGTGTGAAGCTGCTAGATTGGGGCATGCAGTTTTAGTGGGTAAGTATGTATTTAAGTTACAGTTTTCATTTTCTTAAGAATATTTGTGAGAACAGTGATGTATGATACAATACATTTATTAAATAAATTAACTTTATATAATGATGATCTACAGAGATAGAGGTGACTGTACCAGGATTTAAAAAAAATTACGTTAGATATTTATGATATAGAGATCATAAAATCTTCACGTATGATCTTAAAATTAGATCTTGACATATGGCCCTACCATTAGAGTGTGCATGTTTTAACATACAGATTGGTTTGCTGAAATGACAGGACCAGGCTTCCCAAAACTGGTCAAGCCCTTGTAACGCCTGCTGGTACATCCTATCCACAAACTGGGTCAGCAGTATGGTTAATGTTCCAAGGATTGCCATGCCTCTTCAGGGATGTGAAGCTTCAGTACTGCTTTTGCATGTCTCACAAGTTTTTGAGCTTGGAGAATGGAAATAAAATTCAGCAACAAAGACACCATGGGGCTGGTACTTTGGAAAGAAAATTCAGCAACACAGACACCATGGAGTTGGTACTTCGATACCAGGTCATGAGAAAAGTCTGTATGTCAACCGCACTCCAATAGATGCAAGCTATTTTCAGTACTCAGGCAATCTGAACGTCACTGCAGCAGACTTAGAGTTCAACTTACAGTCTTTCATTGGATTGTAAACCAATCAATAACCAAACATAAGGACTGGGTATAGTAATTTGAAAGAACTATGATCTGAGGTTAATAAATATATTTATAATGTATATTTTGTACATCGGTAGATTCTTTCAAAGAGGATGAGTGTGTTTTGAAGCGATGGTCAAAAGAACTAAGTGAACTCTCCAGCAAAGGTTAGTGTTAGTTTTCTGGTTAGTAGATGGAGAAAAGCATTTAAAAATAAAATTATCATCTTAATAATTAACTGTAGACATTATCTATTTATTGGACACTTTATTTTGGGAATAAGATTTGATAACTAAAGAATATGCTATCCTTAAACTGTATCATGTGTGTTTCAGTATTTCAGCCTCTTATTTGTTTCTTATTCAAAGCAGTTTTACAATGGGATAGCTTGGTGGTAGAGTTGAAATAACAAATTTTCATTTGTGAAATACCCAAGATTGGAACTCAGAATGGCATAAAGTTACAGCATTTGCCTCTAACCAAAAAAGTGCCACATTCATATAAAGGTTCATGATGTTTTTAATCACAAGATTTGGCAAAGTTAAGGCTGTTGTGTTGCATATAAAGAGATACTATTTGCTCACCTCGGGCATCAGTGGCCTCTTTGCTGGTTTTATTAAATTGAATGCTATACGTGCTCTTCAAAAACCATGCGTAAATGGCCGTCACAGGCCAGAACCAAACTAGCAGTATATCATGGAGTTAGTGGACCCGGGCGGAACCCCCCGTACATCGGTACTCTCATCCAATGCAAGAGAGTACCACAAAAATTGTTTACTTGCATCTTGAAGTTTATGCATCAAATTGTCACTTATCTTGTCAACACGTCTGACCACAGTTCTCCTTGATAAAGTAATGTCAAATTTGTTTTTTTTTTGTTCTGGACACATAATGTTTGCTACATCAGAAAATGGCTTGTTCTGTTTTACAATTCTGTGTGACAGCACAAGCTTCTGTTGCAGCATCTTGAATTGAAGACTGTTTAGTGAAAACAGTTTGCTGTTTCTCCAAATTTTACACAAACTCCAGGCATTTCCTTTCCCTCTCTTCAGTTGTTAAATTGTATAAGAAATCGTAATGTTTTGTTTGATAATGTCATTTTAAACTGTACTCCTTGAAGACAGCCACTGACTCAAGACACACCAAGCAAACTGATTTGCTACTAACTTTTATAAAACAGTACTTAGTTGTCTATTGATCATTAAAAACACGGCATTCATCTTCAGTCTTACGTTTTTTAGTGACACTCATTGTTTTAATAAAATTCTAACAGTTAGAATTTAACAAAAGTTTAAAAAGAAAATGAAACAAAACCTACTTCTGGCTGTGTGTGAAAATAAAGCATTCGGAAAACAAGGAGTAAACTCAGAATAAATTTGAGAAATATTTCAAGACTACTATAAAAAGTAAATTAATTTGAACATTGTAAATGTGGAAATAATTTATAACAGCAGAAAACTTTAAAATTTAATATTTTCTTGCAAAATAAATCATTTTATTCACCAGAGAAATATCTGTTTTTCATAACGTCATCCTTATTAAATTTTTATATGTTGATAAATATTTCTCTATATTAAAATCGATAAATTCATATTTTAGCATTACATTACGGAGGTCAAGGACTGTTTACAAAAATAGAAAATTAGAAAGAAATTTTATCCAAAATGTTAAAACAATTATAACGGTACACAAAATTCTGTAAAATTCAACAAAATGACTTAAAAACAAAGTAAAAATTTTTATTTCTAAATGCCCTCGAGGGCAGCATAATATCAGTTGCTAGGCCGCATGCAGCCCTCGGGCCGTAGTTTTCCCACCCCTGCTCTAGACAGATTCCATCCAAGTTAATTATCTCTATCAACTTGTAGGTATATTTTATATTTCTTAACATTTTTTCCAGGAGTGCAGTCTTATGGCCTGCTCCTTGTAATTTCCAGATTTCATTTTAATTGTTGAGGTGCACAACTTGCACATGGAACCTCCTGTTTTTCACCCATATCTAAGAATTACTTTAACCTGATTTCTCTACCAAAGCGATCATGGGGGAATGTGACATCCTTAGATACCAGTGGTTCATGAAAACATTCCCAACTCTACGCTGAGATCACGGGGGCATGTGACATCCTTAGATACCAGTGGTTCATGAAAACATTCCCAGCTGTATGCTGAGATCATGGGGGCATGTAACATCCTTAGATACCAGTGGTTCATGAACAAAATTCCCAGCTGTATGCTGAGATCACGGGGGCATGTAACATCCTTAGATACCAGTGGTTCATGAACAAAATTCCCAGCTGTATGCTGAGATCACGGGGGCATGTAACATCCTTAGATACCAGTGGTTCATGAACAAAATTCCCGGCTGTATGCTGAGATCACGGGGGCATGTAACATCCTTAGATACCAGTGGTTCATGAACAAAATTCCCGGCTGTATGCTGAGATCACGGGGGCATGTAACATCCTTAGATACCAGTGGTTCATGAACAAAATTCCCAGCTCTATGCTGAGATCACGGGGGCATGTAACATCCTT
This sequence comes from Cepaea hortensis, assembly GCA_963921405.1. Lineage (NCBI taxonomy): Eukaryota > Metazoa > Mollusca > Gastropoda > Stylommatophora > Helicidae > Cepaea > Cepaea hortensis. The sequence goes on along the minus strand of OY992894.1, from coordinate 28,286,551 downwards.
AGATACCAGTGGTTCATGAACAAAATTCCCAGCTCTATGCTGAGATCACGGGGGCATGTAACATCCTTAGATACCAGTGGTTCATGAACAAAATTCCCAGCTGTATGCTGAGATCATGGGGGAATGTAACATCCTTAGATACCAGTGGTTCATGAACAAATTTCCCAGCCCCACGCTGAGATCCAACCCTGTATCTCCTGAGTCTGAGATAGACACATAGCCTCTCAGCCATGGCTTACCTCAATATACAAATGAATAACTAGCAATACATTTCTGTCATAGAAAGATCATGGGATACCTTGTTTACACACAGATACCTGTTTTATATTTTATTTTGATATTTTGTATTACTCACAGCTGAGAGTAGTGTGGAAGTAATAACACCCCCAGCATGCCAGATCACCAACATCACATACAATGCATTAGTAGATCAGGAACTTCTGACTGAGAACTTGGCTTTCACAGTTTTGTGTTTGGGAGTTCACGCCAGGCTTCAAGTGAAGTCCCAGATACAATGCACAAATATACAGTAAGTTGTTGTGCAAGAATGTGTTTTTTTTTCTTCTTTCACTCGCTTTAAACTCAAGCATAGTCCACGGTTGACTGATTCATGTGTGTGGGTTAGCTTTTCCTATTACCAGTGTCCCTCAGCATCAGGTAATGAACCCACTCCAACTTTTGATGTACTTGTAATTTACATTCCCAAGTCAAGGACGAGAAGTCAGCATGTTAGTCCTAGTGACGTGTAGGGGTTGAACCAGCTCCCTCTGCATCAGCAGACTGGAAATTTAAGAACAGCGCTTTTATCCATGCTGCCTCCTGTGCAAGAAAGTCTATTGTTTATTTTTGTACATCTTATGCCATCTCTTGCATCTGCTCCCATGCTTGCTTGCTTGCTTGTGTTCGTTGGCTGTGATCTCCAGCGTGAAGTCCTATATGTCAGATGGTGACATCCTGTTGTCCAACATCAGTGTGATGTCATACAGGACCTGAGGTTTGTGTGAGTATCCGTTGTCCCATGTCTGGTCTATTGGTGTGCAGACTGGTGGTTCCTCACCGTGCAGGCAGACACTCTCCGACTTCGGAGGAGTCTGCTTCCATTATTATTAATCTCCATCTCCAGTTCTCTTCTCCATGTCTATTTAGATCTCCCTCTATGTCTTGTGCCCAGTGGGTTCCAGAACCTTCTAGTTATAGTATTGATGATCTTCTATGGGATTCCCGTGCCTCATCAATTTCCACAGAGAGTTCCTATCAGTGCTGTCAAAGGCTTTCACTTTTGCATAGTGAGATATACCAGGTGTTTGTAAAGTCTCACTACACTTTGTATGTAGAACAAATTTGAAAAATGAAGTACATGATGGCTAACAAAAATATGCTCCAGAGTCCATTGTGAAACAATATGCAGTGAATGGCTGTCGTCTGCTGAAGTAATTCTTTGCACTCCAAACACAATGGGGTTACTAGCGGAAGAAAGAATTTTTCAAATTTGTTCTACATACAAAGTGTAGTGACACTTTACAAACATCCTGTAATTATATAGAGTTTATATTTTTTTCAGTTTGCTGTTTGCAGTTTATGTAAAATTCATCTGTGCTGTTTTCAACTTATTTGAAATTCTTCTGAAATTTGTATATCTGTTTTCCTTGTCAGTTGCATTGGCTACAGTCATACATGAAATCCTGTCTTGATAGGTGGAAGCCCTACTTTCTGGGCAGTGGGCTGGAGTCTGTTGACAAGAACATACCTAAAACCCATGGAGGAAACATCACCAACCTGAGTCTTATCCCAGCCAGTCTGTATGACCAGGTTACATCCTGAGATGCTTCCCTCGAGATGTGAAGTTCCAGTACCAGTCTTGCACACCCCCTGTTTCTGAGCCTGGGGAGGGGAAGGAGAGTTCTGCGATGGGAGACTTTATTCGCAGAAGACCTGCGAATAAAGGGAGACTTTATTCGCAGTAGAATTGTAGAATCGAATTGCGGGAATTAACAAACATGTCACAGCGGCCGCTCATTAGTCAATTTTAGTTTGAGCCAGTAAGAAGGTGGTTAGTAGGGGCGATATTTCATTTGGCAAATAAAATTCACGTTAAACAAAGACATCTATTGGATCCATCGATTCCGACACTCGATAACTCCGTCGTTGCCTGGGGGCTGCGCCTCCTGGCAGCTTCCGCAGATCCATAGAGCACACTTTATTCACATGCTTCGAGTTTCTCAGTTCTTCTTCTTCTTCTGCGTTCATCCGGAGTTTCTTTTTTCGGACGTGATTGCGTTGTGCCTGTTTACAGCAGAGCTGCGTTCTTGCGCCGTTAGGCCGACACATCCGACTTCTGTGGGGTTTCTCAGTTCTATATTTTAGTTCATAATGTTTAATATTTTTTATTAAAAAGTCGCTTTCACCTAATTAATTGCTGAAAATGAAATAAAAAAAAAAATTCCACACCTGGTGGGGAATCAAACCTCGAGCTCCCGCGCTTGAGAGGGGGAGACACTAACCATCATGCTACTGAGGACACGTTAATGGCTCAACGAAAATGTGTAATATAGTGACACGAATGTCTCAATGATGTGGAATAATCACGTGACCTACATCTTCTTTTTCTTCTTCAGCGTTCCGAGCCATTGAGGTTCTTTGCTGCAGATACAATCCGTCTCCATTCGTCTCTCTGGTGGACCTTCTCTTGCCAGTCGTTGATTCCAAGTGCTTGTAGGTCTGTACATGTATTATCTCTCCACCGCCTTCTTGGTCTACCTCGGGGTCTACAGTCATTTATTTCCTGAGTGTAAGCGAGTTTTGTTTCCCTATTATCTTCCATTCTTTCTATATGCCCCAGCCATTGTAGTCTATTAGCCTTCATGATACCAGTGATTAGCGGGGACTTAAACAGATCATAAATGTCTTTGTTACTTCTTCTTTTCCACTCTCCACTTTGTGTATCCCTAATGGGTCCAAAGAAATTTTTAAAATTGTGTTCTCAAAGGTTTGTAACAAGGCTTCGTCTCCTTTCGTTGTACTCCAGGTTTCAGAGCCATACTGGTCTGATCAGTGTTTTGTATATTGTGATTTTGGTGTTACGAGATAGCGCCTTTGATTTTAGTAGATGTTGTAGTGCATATACATCTACTGCGAATAAAATTGAACTTTATTCGCACTTCTACTGCAAATAGTCACTTCGTTCTGCAATATAGTCCCTGTGAAGATGAGTCTTTAGACTTGGGTCGGGTGAGAAGCCTCTACTCCAACCTCACTCTAATAGGTACAAGCCTGTTTCAGGGCTCGGATGACCGGAATGTCAACACATTGGGCTTAAAGTCAGACTCGTAGTCTTCTAGAGGATTCACAGCCAACCAGCAAGACATGATGAGGTGCTTCTCCATGTAGAGATGTCACTTCTTTGAAGATAAATCAATACATTCTCTCTGCATTGTCCATAGATGGCAACTGATATTTCTCTATTGATAGACAACTGATACTTCCATCCATCCATCCATCCATCATGTGCCATGCCGGTAAGCGTGGGCGGTCATGTTCTGCCATCTCACTCGATCACCAGAGTCGTGGATCAGCTCCGTATTTCTGTCTCGACCATGCCACAAGGCCAAGCCCACACAACATGATTTTCTTGGCATCTATAAAGAAGGTAGTTTGCCATTGCTTTCCTTCCTAGCAGTGACCATACTGGTCAGTGACTGTAGCCTTTGTCTCCTCAAAAAAGAGAACCTCTGCCTACCGTCGTGAAGGTGGAGACCATAACCTACAACTATCTGTCGGCTGCTCACCATCTTCATCCACCACCTGCATCCATGGCTTCACGTAACCCTGATCAGGGGGCTAAACGGGTACTCCACCTTGCCCAAGGGTGTCCCGTAGGCTAGCGGAGGGAAGGAGGCGCCTTACTTCTCCTTTGATAGGGGATACCACTTACCCCGCTACCACTACTTCCATATTGACTGTCAAAAGATGCTTCCCCATTTATGTAAAACTGATACAACACCTTTATTTACGATAATGCAGAAAGTAAATTAGTGAGAAGAACAGTGCAATCACAGCCATATTTCTGTATCACCACAATGTAAGTTTTTTCACCACAATATATATTTTTTCCCAATTGTTTCAATAAGCAACGAGTGTGCTTACACATGTAATGCCTAACCATGTTTATGATCTTTATTTAAGTACTTCTTAAAATATATTTTCAGCTTGCCTTTGTGTCCTGCATCTGTAAAGATTGGAGTCAACAGTGATACTTATATCCCCAAACTAGAAGACACTGTTATAGATGCTGTGTTACGTGGTCGTCATATTTCCCAGCTCGTATCACTCATATCTCGGTATAGTCAAGATGAAATGGCTCCATATGCTATTATAATCCCCATGAAGAAAAAGGTTGAGAAGAAAGAGACTAAATCCAAGAAATTGAAGATTCCCCACAGCAAACCAAACCAGTCTGTGGATAATGTGGATAACGAGATAACTCAGTAGTGCTGTTTTGTTGATCTCAGGATGGCACTTAGGAAACATGCTGATTATATTTTTGTTGACTTTAGGTTGGCACTTAGGAAACATGATGAATATTAGTTTTTATTGTTGTATATCTTAGATGCCATCCTGTATTTAATTTCATTTAATTCATGATGAAGAATTGACGTCACTTGGAAGAAGCCAGTAAGTGCTTATTGTTTTTTTTGTTTTATGAGAAAAAGATGCATGTGCTGGAAAGGACAAATTATGAGAAAACCTGAGACACTCTTTTGTTTGGAGTCCACAGGCGGAATGAAATAGTGGAATATCTGAAAATAAAATATGGAAAAGAAAATTAAAGACAGAAATAAGGGAAGAACATGGATGGAGCGGGCAGATGTAAGTTGATGTAATGGTTTTGACTTTACACTGGCAATGACATGAGCATGGTCAGATGAAGGTTTGCTGTCACCTCTCAATGTTTGCTATGGGAGGGGAAAACATTGGTGATAATAGCACTTAGCAGGTTCCTGTGATAGGAGTTTGTGTGTGTACAGAGCTGCAGGAGACAGCAACAGTCAGGCACTTGCTTGAGTTGGTTGAGGAATTGTGACCCAATTGGGGGTAAAAGCCAGATGATGAAGTCCTTGAAGAGTGGATGCTGCTGGTCCCTCTTGTGACCTGGTTACATTCATGTCAGGTCCATCCTCACCTGCGGTAACTGTGACCAGTTGCATTCCACGCACATTACTGAGAAGATTCACCAAGAGATGTGTCATCATGCACCATGCTGTCTACTCATCATCAGGTGCCGACTGCTGTGGGTGATGTGATCTCCAACATAATGTGCCAGGTGCGCTGACAGCTTTCCATGCCGTGCTTTTGAAGCAATCAAATCAGTTTTGTTATTTCTATCAACCCCTGCATGAATCAGTCAATAGACCCACACAAGGTTAGAGGCCTCCATAATGGTAGCCACTCCTGCTACAGCCATCCATTGTGAACTTTCTGAAGCCTGGACTGGAATCAGAGCCAGTAATTTAACTGTTAAAAGAAATGAATATTTCCACATGTTTTGTCCCTCGTTGAGTTTTCATATGCAAAAATGGCAATTTATTTATATATTATTTTCAAAGCCCTATTGATGTTTTTGATTCTCATAAAGGGAATATGTGAAAATGTAAATTTCTACAAAACCAAACCATAACTTTGGTAATAGTCACGAATACTGGCTAGTAATAGCACAAGTACTGGCTGTCTTTGAAGAACACTTGGAAATATTTGCTACCATTGACTGACCTATATTTTTAAGAATTAAAGAAATTTGCATCGAGCATGCCTAGGAATGTAGCAGGTGTAGGCCTGAAGTACTTTGTCTGTTCTTATTTGGGGGATTCTAGTAGCAGATTGTTTTGTGAATTCCTCAATTGCTCCTACCTTTAACTTGTTGAATAGATGGTATCTCTGCTGTGTTCAGTGCAAAGTTTCTCACTTCGGTATTATGATATACTGAATTTGCATTGTTTCAAAGTTGACGAAAAAATGTTATTGTCATGGGTTCGAATCTCCATCGAGGCAGGGATTTTTAACAAATCAAGAAATGATCTAGTAGGTAAATGTCATCATCATCATCAAGTGCCCTGGCAATGTCTCTTCACAGATCTTGGTATTTGGTGTTCTGGATCAGCTCTGCTGATATTCCTCCATTCCACCATCTCAGTCCATTGAGCATCATTTCTCTTGGTCTGCCTGACTTCCTCTTGATCTTTCCAGTCATTACAATGGTCTCAATGCTTCTCTTCTCATCACATGACTAAAGAAAGCTGTTTGTCTCCTTCTTAATGTTAAATATAACGCTCTAGTTTCACTAGTCTCTTTCAGGCAGTCATCGTTAGTTATTCTGGCAGTTCAAGGAATTCTCAACATTCATCTCAGGAACCACATCTCCGTTGCTTCTAAGTTCTTCCTAATTTGTTCATTAACATTCCAAGATTCACTGCCATACAGCAAAACAGGTTCTATATAGCATTTCAGCACACTCTCTCTTACATTCAATGATAGTAATTGCATAAGATACCTTTCATTTTCTGAAATACATCATTTGCTTGTCCTGTTCTGTTCTTAATCTCTGTTGTGTATCTTCCATGTGATGTTATAATTACCCCCCCCCCCCTTTTTTTGTGTGGTTTGCATATCCTTTACAGGACATCGCTCTCAGCATCAGCATTTTTCAGCTGATTGTTGATTTCTTGGCAAGATTACGTTCAGTAGTTTGCCATTGCTTTCTGAGCGACCGGCTCAACATACCCCATAAGTTACCGATGCGGAGAGAACTGCTACCGATTCTCGCGTACGTCACATTACTCACGAGAGTATACAGGATTACGGAGAAAGTCCAGACCAGGGAGACCGGCATAATTACCCCTAGGTATTTACAATTATCCACTTGGTTAAAAATTTCCCCTAGTTCCATTTCACTTTTGGTGTCACTATTTTCTTTGATATCACCATTGTTACTGTTTTCTGTATATTTAAGAAGAGTTCTTTCATTGCACTTTCTGTTACTACAGTGTCCAACAATTGTTGTAGATCGTTTGCATTTCCCACCATCAATACTGTGTCATGTGCGTAGGTAGATTGTTTATATTATAATCTCCGATTAGTATTCCTGGCTTTTCTTTGATCTCTCTCATTATTACTTCGCTATAGAGTGAAGAGATCTGGTGACAAAACACATCCTGTCGTACTCCTAATTTTGTTCATAATTGCCTTCTTCATTTCTGATTTTAATTGCTGCCAACTGATTCCAGTAAATATTCTTTATTATTCTGAGAGCTTTTCCATCAATGTTTATAGCTTCTAACAATGTTAATCAGTTCATTATCTTGGCCTCTTTTATAACATTCATTACTCCTTTCGGCTATCCTGGTAATTGTATCACTCTTCTGTCAAGCAGCAGCTGTGTTTCCTGCTTATTATTTTATCTTGTTTAGTGCTGCATCTTTGGGATTGCTAGAGATATGAATTTCTAACTGTCTGCTTGTAGACTAGTTTGTGGAGTCACTTTACTGCACAGCAGAAAATAAGATGCATGGCTTTTATGAATTAAGAAATAGAGATGGCAGCGCGAAAGGAAAGTGTAATCTTCACAAAATTGTTGACCTAGTATATGCACTGATATCTGTGGAATTTACAAAAAAACAACCAGTTGTGTATAGGAAGAGACAGATAAGGTTGGCTATCAAATTGTGTATAGGAAGAGACAGATAAGGTTGGCTATCAAATTGTGTATAGGAAGAGACAGATAAGGTGGGCTATCAAATTGTGTATAGGAAGAGATAGATAAGGTCATCATCAAGTGCCGGCTGGCGTAGGCGTTCATGGCTCTCCATAGATCTCGGTGTTTGGTTTTCTGGATCAACTCTGCTGCTGATATTCCTCCATGCCACCGTCTCAATCCATCCAGCATCATTTCTCTTGGTCTGCCTCTGCCTCTCTTCCCCTCGATCTTTCCACTTGTTACGATGTTCTCCAATGCCTCTCTTCTCATCACGTGACCGAAGAAGGATGTTTGTCTCTGTCTTATTGTTGTCCTTGTGTACAAGGTAGATAAGGTAGGCTATCAAAAGTTAAACAAATCCTTCCTTTTTTGCACTCCAGTGGAGCATAGATCCATCTTATGTTACACCCTGTAACTCCTTTTCCTGCCATGTTTTTCTCAGCATTTTGGCTGCCTGAATTATCTTTAGTCTTATTTGGAGATGCTGACTGGTTGGATTTTGCAGCTAAAATTGTCCACAGAATGAAGTAGCCTACACCACAACCACCTCTTATGGCACACTTGACATGGCACTAGACTTTGTTTCTCTTTTAGGCCTGGGAAACAGTGGTATTGTCATTATCAAATGCCTACCAACTGGCATGGGCGATCATGCTTCTCCACATCTTGTGATCTCCAACTGCGTGTATCAGTTTGTGTGTTGACAGAAGACTCAAGAATGTTCTCTTGATGTTTTCCTCTATCTCTCTTTCCTGTTGTCATGTTCTAGTTTTTGTCTTCTCATAATGTGGCAAAAATATGAGGACTGCCTTTTTCTGATGTTTTTGCAACTTAGCCTCCCTAAAAATGTCCAGATTGATCATTTTGGCTGTCCATTTAATTCTTAGAATTCTATATAACCATATCTTCAAAGATTCTGTCTTTTTTTCTAACTGCCTAGGGTTTAGCCATATGTTAGAACTGGTTCTATGTAACATGTAAGAATTATTGTTCTAACTTCCAGTGACAAGGAGTTATTGCATAAAATGTTTTTCATTTGATAGAATGCATGCAGTTTTGTCCTATTCTGTAATGCATCTTACATGAAGTGGTACAGTATGTGTGCCATAATTGCTGAACATACAGAGCAGTGTTAAACTACTTTATTCGATGTGTCATTTGCAGTCCATTAGTGGCCAGTTTTGTCAGCCATTTTCATGAAGCTATGTAATGTTAATAATTCATTTTGAAGAGTATGCTTTAGGTAGAAATTTATTGCCTTTACTAGTGTGTTTAAAATAAGGTGAATCCAGGAATGATAAACTGGTCAAAAATGCACACTTAAAGCCAGATGTGTTGACCTAAGGGTTTTGAAACACCACAATCACATCTGAAAAAACACTCCGGATGAACGCGAAGAAGAAGAAAGAAGGGGTGGGGGGGGGGGGGGGGGGGGGGGACATACACAGACTATATTCTGTGTACAAGCGATCAGGTTGCTTTAATATCCTTATGAAATACTTTGGCCATATTCCATGTCGGAGAAGTTTGGAGAGAATAGGGATGGAAGCTGTGGTTCGTGAAAGTAAAGATGGATTGACCAGTACGAAGATAGACACAGGGCTATTGCAGACACAAGTTCGTGTGAGGCAGGACAACTGGCAAATAATTGAGGAACTTTTTGGCGGGCCATGATGACATTTTCTGAATGGCCTGTTACAGGATGAGAATGGTGTGAACTCTCTTCTTTAACCATACAAGAATGATAAACAACTCATAAATATGTAAACACAAATATATTACAAACAAGCAGAGTAAATTCAGAATTGACATTTATTTACAAGATATGGCAGTTGTCAATCCATGACACTGTAATTAGGTAAATTGATGACTTCATGAAAAATATGGATATTTACAAGTCTGTACAATGACATCTTTGAAAAAAAAAAAAAAAAAATTTGCCATAACGCAAACTGAAATAACTTTATAAAATATAGAGTACACAGTGCATTCCTGTTAAAATGAAGTGAGATTAGTGACTTGTGCAGTGATAACAGTTTATACTGAAACAGCATCTTAGCGCGCTTTTTAACAAGCTGCACAGCAACAACATAATTGCATCCAATCTTTTACACTTCATCTATACTCAATGTTCATATCACCGTGTTTGCTGCATGTATAATATTAAATATATAATGAATGTTTGAAAGAGTAGTGGTTGGAAGGCCTAATTCTCCACTCTCGAAAGTATGTTCATTCTTTCTCATTGCTGCCGTCCCTTGAATGACCAGATGAGCACATGGTGGTAATGATTGTGACTGATCAGTTCAATTCTTGGGGTAAATGTTTGTTCACAATGGATGCACGTGAACGCATGGTCATTTCCACCATCTGACGCCTCACATGCTCGGTGTGTGACCTATCTGCAATCATTTTTTCCTTTGTCTTTATTGCATTTCTGATCTTTGCCCTCCATGCAACTCAATCAGCAGCAACTTACTCCCAAGGTTCAGTATCAGTTATGTCCCAATTTAACACATCTTTGTACTGCAGTGGAGGCAGACCCCGAGATCTTTTACCTATCTGTAATTCACCCCCCAAAAAATGTCCTTTTGGTATTCTACCATCATCCTCATTCTACTGTTGTCCATCCTCTTAATGTGTTCTATCCATCTAAGTCTATGAAGACTGAGCATGGAACAAACTGTCATACAACTCAATCTGTTCAGTACCCCATGTGCACCTGGCATAATCTGTGTCTTCTTTTTGCTAATTTTTAAAACCAAATTCAGAACAAGCCTTGGAGAATGCAGATAGTAGACATAAATCTTCCCCATCTGCACATGTGGATTAGCATTCCAGACAGCAGAACACATTTCAAGATTGCCCTGAATGTGACACTGCAGATGTAGACTATTTCGAATGAATGAAAGAATACTCATGTATCTAAGCTAAAGGTTTAGATAACTACAAACTTTTAGACTTGCCCACTGTTACCATAAAATAATAATTTCTTAATTAAATAATTAAAAGACATTCCTGTTTTGAGGAACCTAGTTATGCACCTCAACGATCAGTATGTTTGACTTCATCTTGCATTTGTGTAAGGTTTTCTTACTCTAGAAAAGAATCCATACAAGTTCTCTCTACTCATGGGTAGGGTTAATTTCCTAACAATTGTGCAAAGGCAATTGCCACACTGTCTACTCTTTGGGATTTTTGACTTCCACACCGTAACTGTTTTCCCCCCCTTATATGAGAAGGCCAGGTATCCAATTTCACTACCCCAAAAGATCACATTAGGTACCAGGGGTTCTTGAACAAATTTAGTACAAGTACCCTTTGAGCATTAAGCAGACACTGTAACCTCCCAGTCGTGACTCTCCCGTAAAGACTATCAATTACAATGACACTGCCTGGTGAAGAAGTGGCTGGCAGCTTAATGTAGCGGGCCTTATGCTGGAAGTCAAGCAATTTCCATAACCGAGTCTGACATTAAAAATGTTATACCTTAAAGTCTCTTGCTAAGATAGTACAGTTTACTAACTAATAACCCCCCTTTATTCATATCTGACTATGGGCTGATGTTCACTTTGAACCAGTAAGCGCTAAGCAGTACAGCTGGGCGTGCCGTTGCTTCTTGAAGTAATCGCTTATCACAGATTTCAAGACCATTTCTTACAGTGTATCTCCAGGTATTATAGTTACAAGCCACTTCCTCCTGGGTTACTGTGCCTTTGCCCAACACTTTCAGGTCTGACTTGCACGCATCTTTAAATCGTAGTTGTGGACGCCCAATATTTCTACTACTGTTTGCCTGCTGCACTTGGAGAATGTCTCATCATATTTGGTCATGTCCAGTGTCTTTCCTCTTGCACAGTGGCCCTCTGCCATATTATTTTTAGCAGGGTATATTATGTCTCTTTGTGTAAGCAAAATACTATTAATTAATCTCATATATAATCTTTAATAATTCTCTCTTTGTTTATAGTTTATTGAAGACATCTACTGAATCCTACATATAGCTGAACTCGCAGATAATACTGGAGGTTTTGTCTTTCAAGTTATTGGGTTCCAGGATGGGTATAAAGTTTTCTATGTGTCGTCTACCTTCCTAGCTGTCCCTTAACTCAATGGCAAAATAATCTGGTGATTTATTCTTGACTACACCCATATGAGAGGCTTACATCGTATAAATTTTATGTGGTGGGTTATATCTATTGATTGGAACACTGAGCTGATCCACGACTCTGGTGATCCAGTGAGATGGCGAAACATGACTGCTTACCACTTATTGGCATGGCACATGATGATGATATCTATTGAATGTTCTAGACGCCATCAGCCACAATGCATAAATAAATGGTGAAATTTGCTGCATTTGAAAGTGAGAAAAACCACAAGCATCAACAAAAGAATAACATAGCTGAACATAATGTGCACGCATAAGTCTCAAATAGCACTATTTTACTAAAAATATCTATAAGACATGATATTCCTTTTGCTTTTTATGTCTCCTTCTGTTGCCTACCATCTCCCAAAGGAACATAGGCCCTGATCCAATCACATCAAGCCCTTTGTAGACTTGCTTATGATTGATTGGATTCTGCAGCTAATGTGGTCGACAGAATGAGGTAGCCAGTCTCATGGCAACCCATTGTAGCCACCTCTGACTGCATGCAGGTTACAGTGTTACTATGCTTTACTTGGGCCCTGGTAATACTATCATTCTGCTGATTTAATACACACTACTGTTTCCTATATGAAGCACAAGCAAATAATGTTGATGTTTGAACCACTATCCATGGTCATATTTCTGATTTCTGCAGTTCATCAATGCATATATTCTGCCCTATTTTTGATGAAAACAAGGCACAGTTATCAGGGAACAATTAAACTTAAATAGAAATGTCAACTTTGCAGGCACAGCAAGGTAGCCCAAGACATGAGGCAAGTTTATCACTGCTTTGCCACTTACTCCTAGGGAGGGGATTGCTGGGTGTGCATACTCACACTCTGAAGTTCACAGGTTAACTTTCAAACCATGTTGTTCAGGCCATGAATGTAATTTTGTTGAAGGTAATGGAAGATGGAAAAAAGAAAAGGCAAAAATCCTGGTTTTCAAGATGATGCCACAAAGGGAAAATGGCATGAATGAGATTGGAGGGGACAGGACAATGGGCAAGTTTTAGAAGCTACACAGTAAAATGAGTAGAAAGAAGCGACCCATCACATTAGGGCATGTTAGATAATGAAATTGCTCAACCTCTGAGAAAGGAGAGGCACAGTTGTTGAAGAACTCACCCGAACAATCAGTGGAAAAGCATATGAAACATTGTGCATATGAAAGATATTAAACATGTGCTGATGAAATCAAAAGACAGTGTACCCAGATGGGGTGAGATGTTTTCATATGAAATATTAAGTGATGCAGATCTGAAGGGATATGACTTGCTTCGACCGCAGCATTAACATCTGTCCCAAACCACTCTTTAAGCCAAAAAAGCCTACACTAAATTAAATGGCCATAATGTCATCACTTTACAGAATACTTTTGGCAAGGTGTTGAAAAAGAGAATGGGACTGACGAGGTATAGACCAAGGAAGGCAAAAGCAGCCATATTGATGTAAATGACGGCTTTCAGAATAAGCTGGAAACTGGTTGCAGCCTTGGATCTTGAAGATATGTACAGTAGAGTTAAGTATGGTCTTTTGATGCACATGCTTATGGAGGTCGGTCCATGCAAATATGAACTGGACTGCAGCTGTGCTATTCGAATTCAAGGTTGTTCTTCACATTGGTACTAGGAACTCTTGAGCCATACTGGCACTTATAGGACATATATTATCAAAATCTGAGAATAACATAACTAGAAAGGCCTTTGGAATCTACAAAACAAAAGAAAGAGGAAGACTCAACACACCGAAAGAGAAAGGGTGTGGGAGAGAGAGAGAGAAAAAAAGACTGGCCATCTATTCTAAATAAATATGATGGTTCTAATATATCACATAACAACAGCAGTTTCCTGCCATGGGACTTGTTTTTATAGAGGCATCAGGTACTGGAAAAATACCCACGTTTGCTGATGACATTTTTGCATACAGACAGGGAAGAGGAAGGACAGAAATATCTAGAGAATTGTAGAAAAAGTAGGAGTACCAGATATCACAACAAACAGCAGTACTATCATTAGAGAGAACATATTCAGCTACCTTGGAATAACCTTTGACAAAAGCTTATCCTTCAAGAATCATGTGTGGAAGGTAGTGGAAAGGACCAAAAAAAAAAGGGATTCAATGCTGTGAAAGTGATGGCAGTGGAGGACATGGAGCAAAGAATATTGTACACTGTACCAGCATGTGATCATCTTGGTGGTTATGCTCACATCATATAGCCAGCTGATGATGCGTGAGAATTGAAGTTGAGGCTATGATGGCAGCTTTCTGATGGTTGAAGGAGAGCCCAGCCAGTCATGTATTTGTAACCGACCCACAGAAGTATGCTTTGAAAAGAAAGCTGAAACTGGCTCGTTCTGGTGGAGTAGCTAGCAGTACTTGCAAGGATGGAGATTGTGAGCATATGATACAGTTTCTACCCAGACCTTGCAGGTGTGTGGGGCAATGAATAGGCTGATAGATTAGCTGCTGCCTTCCCTCTGGGTGGACAACTACTTTATATTAAAGGTGATAGAATTTCTGCCCAAAAGGGCATGCAGGTGTGTGGCGCAATGGACAGGCTAATAGATTTGCTGCTGCCTCCCCTCTGGGTGGACAACTACTTTATATTAAAGGTGATAGAATTTCTGCCCAAAAGGGCATGCAGGTGTGTGGCACAATGGACAGGCTAATAGATTTGCTGCTGCCTCCCCTCTGGGTGGAGAACTACTTTATATTAAAGGTGATAGAATTTCTGCCCAAAAGGGCATGCAGGTGTGTGGCGCAATGGACAGGCTAATAGATTTGCTGCTGCCTCTCAGAGCTGAGTACTTTATGATAAAGTTGATGTAAAGGCTCTCTGGGATTAGCTCAGAAGGGATGAGTAGAGTCAGGATCACCTGTGTGTTACCCTCTTATCCATTTTTTGCCATTATCTTATAATGCTAGGCATCCAATCAAACACTACCCAAGAGATTGGTAAGAAGTGTGATATCACTAGAAACTAATGGTTTTCTCTGCAACTTAAGAGAATGAGGAGGAAAAAACTTCTCAGCTACACCCCTACTCTTAAAAGTTAGTTGTCCTTTACAGAATGTCGCACACCCCAGTATTTTTCTGCTGTTTGTAATTTATCTAGCAAATTTAACATTCAATAGTTTACCATTGCTTTCTGAACAACTGATGCTCATTCCATTATGAAAATCAACACAAGACAGTTTGTTTTCAAATCACCTGCGACTGATTTTGAACCCGGCATGTGGGTCTGAGACTGCATTCACTGTAATATGCCAGATGGGACCCTACCACCACCTACATGCAAGATTTAAATTTAAGGAAATATTTATAAAACCTTAGTAAATTTAGTTAAAACAGCACTGCTGGGTGGCCAGACCAAGCCAGGCTGTTACATCTGACTGACAGAAGCCATCATCTGTGCGCCTGACTGTTTGAGTCAAACTGTGGACACAGAACAAGTTAGAAAAATCTCGTTATGATGGAAGGCAAGTGTTATGTTATGCTAACAATACAATAAGTAAAGACAAGTGACAAGCTAACATTACAATAATGTAAAAACAAGTGACAAGCTAACATTACAATAATGTAAAGACAACTCACAAGCTAACATTACATTAATGTAAAGACAAGTGACAAGCTAACATTACAATAATGTAAAGACAACTCACAAGCTAACATTACATTAATGTAAAGACAACTCACAAGCTAACATTACATTAATGTAAAGACAACTCACAAGCTAACATTACATTAATGTAAAGACAACTCACAAGCTAACATTACATTAATGTAAAGACAAGTGACAAGCTGACAACTCACAAGCTAACATTACAATAATGTAAAGACAGGTGACAAGCTAATATTACAATAAGTAAAGACAAGTATACTAACTTATTTTTCATAACACGTGAACAAATTTAATTTGTGCACTAGTTTTTATGGAATTCTGTTTAAAAAAAAAAAAAAATGCACACCCACTGACAATTAAAATGCATGGCCAAATGGAGAAGAGATTTTGTTCTTAAACATCCAGTGCGCTGATGCTGAGGTAGCAAGTTCAACCCCTACACCAGTCAGTTGGACTAAAATGTTGACGTCTTATCCCTGACTTGGGGACGTAAATTACAAGTACCTCTGAAGTCAGAGTGAGTTCACCCAATGGTGAGAGACAATGGTCATAGCGAAAGGTAAATCACACACATAAATCAGTCCAATGCACTAGAAGCAGTAACAAGTGTATGGACTACACTTAAGTTCAAAGTGAGCAAAACAACAATAAATAATGTCAGGTATTTAAGAAAATATGGGTGGCGTATTTGAGAGATATATGCAATACTATACATAAAATCAATACAACAGGATAGTCCAGCAATAAAATGTATATTTAATGTGGAGCACAAGAACGCTACCTTAGAAAAGAGCTGCAAGTTTTGGTTCATCAGAAGGAACTTGTTCAACCCCATCCTGGTGATTCTGGAGGGATAGTTACATAAGCCAGTGTTTGACCCGCTCTGTAGACACAGAACCAACATCAGTTGAATAAGCAAGGCATGATTATAGGAAAATAAACTGCTGTATATCAAATGAATACACTTTTATATTCGACTATTCTAAACACTCATCTTTCATACACCAGTTCCATGTATGTTACATTCACCCAGAAAAAAATACATGGTCATATGAATGCTGTGCATATAAACATTGTAACTTCTTCTTCTGCGTTCGTCTGGAATGTTGTTTTAGACGTAATTGCATTATGCCTGTTTACAGCAGAACTGAGATATTTGCACCTTTCGGCCGACACATCCGACTTCTTCAGACATTTGTTGACTGGGTTATCTTCCTGGTAGTAACGTGTAATACAAAGTAACATTTTATGAGACATACATATCACCACAACTATCACACAGGCATTACATAGAGACACACCCCAAACACTAGCTAAGAATAACACAGGTTTGCGTAATAAATATATTTAAAAGATGTACACTATACATTAGTCACAGTAATCAACATTTGTTATCAATGGGAACAATCCAAGTACAGCTCTATGTGAAATGAAACAATGAGTTCTCCCCCGATGTGTCTCCACCTTGCCGTGGTGGGGGAGCTTGCGTGTCCCATCGACCCCATGTGCTTGCCGATGGATGAAAATTACATATCGGACAGGCTCGTGGGATAGGGACCAGACTAAGAGAGACACAACCTGCTGCTCTGCAGGTAGACTGAGGATAGCAGTCAAAATCAGGCAACCGATGCCAAAAATCTCAGTTCGGACATAACCTCTAAGGCTCCCAGCCGAGGTGTATGGCTGAACGTCTCTAAGCCATAAACCCTCGGAAGTGAGAGCCTGGCCGACACAAACCTTCATCAAAATTGTGGTGAGGTGCTGAGCACGCTACATGCTTGGCGCAGATACGTTCGATGGCTCTTAGCTGGGGGATATGAGTTATCCCCGTTACTCGCCCACAGACGCACGGAGGTAAGGTGCTGAGCCGGCAGCACATGTAGCCTACCTCGTGAGCGGTGTACAAAAGGTGGAAAAACACCTCGGTCGCACGTCCCGTAGATAGTCTGTAACTGTACTCATGGAGTGAGTGTAGTCAAAGGTGGAAAATTGTCTCGTTGACACGAAATGGAACGCCTGTCTTGCGAATCCATTACGTGGCAGCCCGAAGTGAAAGCTTGCTGTGTGGAAGTCGAAATAAGAGTCTCGAAACCCGAGGAAGGCTAACCTCATCAAAAATGCCCGCTGAAGCCGGAAGTGTCAGCCTACGGGCGGCAAAATAAAAATGGCACTACGCAATTACGTCTGAGAGAAATGTCTTTCGTGACCGGAAAAGCTAGTCTTCCCTCGTGCTAGGAGCAGCTATCTAGTTTCTGAATGCCGCTCTTGTTCGGAACAGCTCTGACTAGGTAGTTTCCGAATGTCCGACGTGTCTGGAACAGCTCTGACGAACACAATGACAAGCACATGTCCGAAAAACTCGCTGAGTGGATATTGACTGCAGACCACTTTGGTCTGTGCAGGAACGGCTCGGGGCGAACGAAATGCCCAATATATTTAAGTGAGGAATTAAAGCAGCCATGAGCAGGACGTGATTCCTTCGGTGAGCCCAGCACCAGGGCACTATGTGCCGGCCCTGCATTTATGGAAGCCACCCTGGATGGCAGAAAATGCCATGGACTGTCCCTGCCTTCCTTTGAGGGACGACCGTTGTCTTAACCCGTTCCAACTTGGCCAGCTGGGTTGTGGACGGTACCGCAAACAGTGAGTCTCCCAGGAATGCTACCTGGTCAAAAAAGCACGCTTAAGCCGGCTGTGTTGGCCTACGGGTTTCGGCTCAAGGGCGCATAACAGACACACCGCAATCACATCTGAAAAAACACTCCGGATGATCGCAATGAGTTCCATAGCAGAAATGACCAAATTGTGGTTCTCGAAAAAGGTAACTGGGACCAAACGTCTGATTTTCTTGGTTAGTTTAACTTATTTATTACATGAGGGGATTCAAATGAAAACCTTAAAAGTGTGATAAAAATTACAATAACCATGCTTGTAACCTGTCAATATTGTAGTTAAGGATATAAAGAGTGTTCAGCATGTGCCATCACGGTGCAGATGACCACAGTGATGTCATAAAGACAGTTTAAAGATTGCTGCCCCACTTATGACATGCACCAAAGAGGAATAGTATTCTGCTATCCGTGGTTTGATCAGTGATAGGTGAAACCTATAGAAATTCATCGGCGAATGGTGGTCCAGTATGGTGATGCATGCCTGTCAGTCCAGCAAGTGTAGGTTTGGAGTAGGAAGTTTCAAAAACAGATGGCGCATGAGTGGTTTCACACGCGACTAAGAGAATTCTTTTCTACAGGAATCCAAGCACTTTATCAGTGCTGGAGACTTACATTAAACCCAGTGGTGACTACACCAAAAAATTATAATTTTTTCTTTACTTTTTCAGAATATATTCACAAAAAAAAAAAAAAAAAAACATTTAAGATTTTCTTTCTCTTAGTGTTATGTTGTTATTTTTAATTACCTCTAGCCAGTGATTTCTTTTCACCTGTCCAAGAACATTGCATATTTCTCTTTTTTTTAATTTCTCTGCAAGACCAACACATACATATGTTTCATTTCACATCTCCCATGCTGTTGCAGTCACAATTTGTCTGTGATATGTCCAGATCTAGAACAAGGGGGTCAGATACTATCTAGCAATAGCAGAATCATCATTGTTGACACTCATTGCTTAGTGTACACATCATTCCCCCTCATGTATTTGGTCACTATATGTGTATTCAACACATTCCTGTTTTAGAACAATCTTTACAGAACATTGGAACACTTATTCTAGGCTATGACATATGAAGTAGGGTGGTCAATTCCTTTCCTTATCACCATTCCTTACCAAACAATTCAGTAGATTGTCAAGCACCCAGTCTCAAGAGGCTTAGTCAGCCCCAGAGATGTATTGGTTGGAAAAAATAATCTTGCATCTGCTGGGCATTGAATGTGGACCACTATCTTGACAGGCAAGCGCACTAAATACTATGCCACTATGGTTCCAGGACATATCAACTAAAATAGCTTTAGTTTTTAAATTTTTTTTTGGGCGCTCGCTCGCTTTGAACTCAATCGTAGTCCATACACACTATTTAAAGTAGTGATGGACTGAATTTTGTGTGTGGATTAGCTTTTCCCTATTAACAGTGTCCTTCGCCATCAGACAAACCCACTCCGACTTCAGAGGTACTTGTAATTTACGTCCCCAAGTCAAGGACGACAGGTCAACATTTTATTCCAGATGTCCGGTGTAGGGGATGAACCCCTAACCTCAGCACAACGGATGTTTAAGAACACGCGTTCTTACCCATTCGGCCATGCGGAACTGCACCTAAACTAATGATTTATTGTCCTGCAAGAGTTCCAGTTATTGTTCTACAGGAGTCACGGTGGTGTAGCAGTTACTGCAGCTGGATATATTTCCAGCTGAAACAACTCTGGGCTCAACTCAACCATACACAACGGCTACTAGAGATTTAACTTGGGAGAGGAAGGTAGATTAGATGATCACCTTCATAACAAGACTTCATACCTTTGTATGAGTTACCTATCTTGCAAAAATCAGTCCAGTGCACTACAAGTAGTAGCACGTGCATGGGCTACCCTTGAGTTCAAAGACAGCGATTGCAAAAAAAAACAACAACAAAAAAACCAAAAAAAAAAATAAAACTGCCTGTTCAGTTTTTAAAAAAAATAATAAACATGACTATATTTTGTTTTCTACCTGTTTTAAAATTCTATGGATTCTTACTTTCTACTTATTTTTACTTTCTGAGCCATGAATATTTAGAAATCATAATCACTAGAGTTTGCCTCGTGTGGCTACTGAATGGTTTAAAATCAGAACACAACATAGCTGCCTGCAATCAACCCCAGCATTTTTTTTTACTGTTTGTCATTTACAAGGCAAGTTTACGTTCAGTAGTTTGCCACTTTTTTCTGAATGACGTATGCTCATACCACTATTAAAAATCAACACAAGGCGGCCTACTTCCAAATCACCTGCAGCTGATTTTAAAAAGTGTTTGCTATCCCTTCACCACAGATGCCATTGACAGAACACAGTACAAGGTTTTAATGAAGTGCCTAACTTTGCCATGATTTGGGGAAGGAGAAGAATGGAAACTGGTCACCACACCTCATTACAATAAGACCTAGTAAATATCTTTCCTTAGCATTTCTACTTTCTATCCCACAGTTTGTATACTTATATCCTAAGGAGTTTACATTATACAAATATGGGGCAGAAAGAGTTACAGTAACAAATGGGACAGAATGGAATTATGTAACAGAAAAGTGGGACAAACGAAATTAAGATAGGTATACCACATATAGGGTAACCAATGCATATATGATTACCTTAATATGTAATGAGTTAAGTCATTCTTAAACACATGTGTAATGGATATATCGCACTTACTGTGTACCAGGAATCTGATAGGCTGACTGACTTCTGGAGTCAAATACTAATAAACCATCATCGGATAAACTGAAAAAGAGAATTTTAACATTAACGATATACTTATCAGGGAAATTTTTTCTATATGATACTTTTCAATGTGATACTTAGTTCGTTGACTCAATAATTTATCAAATTCAGGTTATCTAGTAAGGTTGGCTGAGACTAATAAAAACACAAGTATATATAGTGTTTCCTACGTATTACTTCTAATAAACTCTAAACTGATCACAATTTGAGACATCAAAAATGTACAAGTTGTCATCAAAATTATTATGAAAAATAGAACTTACCATTGATCTCCATCTACTGATCCCTGATCTGAGAACACAAGCATGGTTTTCGAAGACCTGTCCACCCTGATTAAACAACAACAACAAAATTCATAAATTAAGCCATAACAGTAAAGTTAGTTGCATATCATTTACAGGATGTTGCAATCAACCCCAGCATTTATTGGCTGTTTGTGGTTTACTACAATTTATCATTCAGTAATTTGCCATTGCTTCTTGAATGGCCAACGCTCATATCATTGAAATCAACACAATCTGCTCCCAAATCACCTGCGACTAAATTCGAACCCTCAGTCTAGTTTGTCAGGGAATTGTGAAACAGCGTTCACTAACCCCCCTCGTCGCAGATGCCAACAATGAATTACTGAAATATTATACACAACACAGGGTGACTGCAGATAGTCAGTGGCTAGCACGTTTGTCTGTCGGACCATGTATTCTAATCCCATTTGAAGCTCAGGTTGTTTTAAACTCTCCTGCCCGCCCCGGATTGACTGAGTTTTTCATGGGTACCAGAAAATATACTGGAAAGTGAAGACAGCCAGTGTGAAACTGACCACATCATCCACTGAGTGTCAATTGGTCTATACAAATATAGGGCTAGTTAGTTAGTTAGTTATCAGTTGGGGTATCTTCGTTGCACTCCGGACATGTCCATAGGTGCTCAGATCCTCCCCCCAGCATATGCATCAGCGTCCGGTGGCTAATAGTGCCAGTTCTGTGTTGGTTGACGAGGCGCTTTGTTTTCCCGATGTACCAAGTACGCCTCAAGACATGGAAATATGTCGTCCTATCCCTTACATGTCACTTTTACACAACACAAGTACCACAGTGTTCAAGTAGTTAGTGTGCTGTCTCACCAAAACATTGGTCTACAATAATATTATGATTCGGACACAACTCATGAGACTCAGGCAGTCTTACAAAAGGGGCACCGTATGATTTTCAGGCTGTTTTGAGAAAGGAAAGAGGCAAGGAGGAGCTGGGCTCTTCATTTAATTATGCTGTGACCTCATTTACATTAAGGATATGGCAGTATCTGCCATAGTTACTTTACACAACGTAAGAGGAGCAGGTGGCAGAGAGATCAGAATGTCTGCCACCTGCACTGTGAAATGTGTTTCATCCTTGGTCAAAAACTCCAGCATGGCATGAATGCTGTAATAAGTGCTAACATACATAACATAAGGGGTGCTGATGCATCAAAAGTCCATGCTGACCCTTCACCTCCTAAATGTAGTATCCTGAAAGCAGACCCTAGGTTGGCTAACAAAGAGAAGATCAAGCACGATCTCCAGTCATGAAGCCTGTCCAGAGCTACTAATATGTCTACTGTAGGACTCCAAGAGAGCTGCAGCAATTCTTTCAGATGTTATGGTGGTTGTTCAGCACCCCTGTCTTGCACACCTCACATGGAAAACTCTCACCAACATGCACACAATAAGTGTTGCTTGCCTACTCAGATCAAACAATTCCACAATCTCGTAGAAGAATAAACAACAGGATTACAACTACACTATCCATGTTGCTTTTAGTCATTGCTCCTCATTTGAGGTTGTGCATTACAACTAATTATGCACCAGTCAGATGTCAGTGTATCATACTTTGGCATGCATTTCTGTAATGCTCCCTCCCTCCAGTCAGATACCAGCCCAAGTAACAGGCTTTATCTAATCATGAAAAGTTGTATACTACCAACATTTGTCAGAACAGTGATCTTATGGCCTGCTTCCCCCCCCCCCCCCCCAGACTGCTGTTGGTTTTTTTTTTTATGTGCACGACTTGCACACAGGACCTGTTTTTGCCCTAGATGCCAAAACTCACTACACAAAAGATGATTTAGAGTTGTCTTTAGACAACCACAGGTTTTTGCAACAATCCCCAGCTCTTTGCTGGTATTGAACCCAGTAGACTCTGAACTAGAGGCTGACAGTGAAACCTCTCACACCATTCTATGAATGTTTGGTCTCATTACATATTAGGCACCTCTCCTGCTGAGATAGGCAACAAGTGAATTGGATAAAATGTAGTAGTAAAGCATCCATACAGATCATCATCATGTGACCTGCAAAATGGCACAGGCATTCCTGTACCTTCACAGATCTCAGTCCCAGGGGTTCTGGATCAATTCTATACCCCCATGCCACGGTCATCCATCATTTCTCTAGTCTGTCTCTTCTACCACTGATCTGTCCTGTCTTTATATTTACTATGCTTCTCTCCTCATTGTCTCCCTGGCCTAGAAGTTAGCAACTTTCTCCGTAATCCTGTATACTCTCGTGAGTAACGTGATGACGGCGAAAATCGGTAGCGGTTCTAACCACGTCGGTAACTTACGGGGTAAGTGAGCTGGTCGCTCAGAAAGCAATGGCAAACTACTGAGCGTAATCTTGCCAATAAATCAACAATCAGCTGAAAGATGCTGATGTTGACAGCGATGTCCTATAAAGGATATGCAAACATTTATTTTATCTCTCCTCATTACATGGCCAAAGAATATCTTAGGTCTTTCTTATCATCATCATCATCATCAAGTGCCATGCTGACCGTTGCAGGCATTCAAGACTCTCCACAGACCTGTCTTTGGTTTTCTGGATCAACTCCGCTGTTGCTATTCCTCCATGCCACCATCTCAAGCCACCCAACATCATTTCTTTTTTTCGGCCTCTGCCTCTCTTCCCCTCGATATTTAAAGTTGTCACAATGCCTCTCTTCTCATCACATGACCAAAGAAACCTGTTTCCCTCTTTGTTATTATTGTATATAATGTTCTACTTTCATTAGCCTTTCCCAAGGCAATCGTTGTTAGTTACTCTGACAATCCAAGATATTCACAACATTCATCTCAGAAACACATGTTTGTTGCTACCTAAGTTGTTCCTTTACATTCCAAGATTCAGTGCTATACAGCAAAACAGGTTCTATATACACCATTACAGTTTTCTCTTTGTGACATTCAATGTTCTATGATCCACAAAGATAAAATAAATAAAGACTACAACATACTTTGCTTTTGCATGAGTGAGAATATGTGATTTGAGATTTGTTGACTGCGCAAACTTCTTATTGCATCCATCAAACGGACAAACATAAGGCCGGTCACCGGTGTGAATTCTGACGTGTGTTCTAAGGTTGAAGTCCAGGGAGAACCGTTTACCACATCCTTCAAATGTACACTGCAAAGACATACAAAATATGTACAAAAAGGTTTTCTAAGTATTTAACTCATTCTGTACCAAGCTAATCACTGTATGCTGATATGGTACTCTATATTACTAAAACATTTTCAGTGTCTTTACTCCTTCAGCCCCAGACAGTTAATACATTTACACACTCTATTCTTGTTGCTCATCCGATCCCAGACAAATACTACATTCACACACTATCCTAGTTGTTTTTCCTTCAGTCATAGACAATACATTTACACTCTATCCCAGATTTTAATCCTTCGATCCCAGACAAATATTACATTCACACACTATCCCTGTTGTTATTCCTTCAATCCCAGACAACCTCTTCACACACTATCCCAGTTACTCCATTTTATAGACAATACATTTACACTTTATCCCTGTTGTTAATCCTTCAATCCCAGACAAATTCTATATTCACACACTGTCCCGGTTGTTACTCCTACAATCATAGACAATACATTTGCACTCTATCCCTGTTGTTAATCCTCCAATCCCAGACAACCTCTACACAATCTGTCCTAGTTGTTACTCATTCAATCATAGACAATACATTTACACTCTATGCCAGTTGTTACTTCTTCAATTCCAGACCTCTACACACACTATCACACACTGTACCAGTTGTTACTCTTTCAATCCCATACAATCTCTACACACACTATCTCAGTTGTTACTCCTTTAATCCATACAATCTCTACACACACTATCCTAGTGTAACTTGTAGTCCCAGACAAAAATTCTAAAAACTCTTTCCTAATTGTTACTCCTTCAATCCTAGACAGTATAACTTTACTTCTCCTGACTATAACTTTACATGTTACTGTCTTGGTTGCTACTCCTTCAGTTCCAGACAGCTATTGCTCAAACTTCTGACTTAGGGTGTTATTTTTAAAAATTACTTCCAATTCACTTTAAATGTACCTCCAAACTTGTTCTGTTAACACTATTTCTACTATTCTGTTCACACACCAAAACCAAACTGACAGCAGTATACATACAGTGTTACAAAAATTCCTTCCTCTTCTTCTGTGTTCATCCGGAGAATTTTTTGCTTGCGTTGTGCCTGTTTACAGCAGAGCTGCGTTCTTGTGCCGTTAGGCCGACACATCCGACTTCTGCGGGCATTTGTTGACGAGGTTAACCTCCCAGGACAAAAATTCCCTTTATATTTGTAGAGTGAATAAGGCTGCTCTTTCTCCAGCTCTTCACAAGCCTTAAAGTTTACATCAGATTTTATATACTTTTGTTACTGTAATTTGAGCTCACCTGAAATGGTTTCTCCCCTGTATGAACAAGCTGGTGCCTTTTTAACTTGGAGCTTTCAACAAATGCTTTGCCACACTCGGCACAAACATGCACTCTAGGCCCATGTGTATGAAGGTGTTTGCGCATCGCAGAATTGTCCCTAAACATCTTGTTGCAGCCCTTGATTGACAATAAAAAAAGAGAAAGTGAACATCTTTCTTAACTCAAATAACAATAAGCAGCTGACAGTGTCACATTTCACACAGTCAGAAAAAGTATTAAAATATGCATAATTAATCCAGCTTTTAAAACAATCACATTTCACACAGTCAGAAAAAGTATTAAAATATGCATAATTAATCCAGCTTTTAAAACAACACATGAAATAAACTTACGCATTATGGAAATGTGTTACAAAGATCAATTGAAAACAGGAACTACGGATGAAATTATATGTATACATCTATGGGTGAAACTTGTTAACACACAAATTCTGTTATAACATCATCATCATCAAATGCCTTGTCAAATGGCATAGACATTCATATCTCTCTACAGATCTCGGTCCTTGATGTTCTGGATCAACTCTGCTGATATTTCTCCATGCCACCTCCTCTGTCCATTTTTGATAGAACATGTTTACTCATTCTGGTAGTTAATGAGATCAATTATTTCAATGTTTGTTCTCTTTAATTCTAAGATAAAACAACAAAACAAACTTGTCACTAATACGTCATGTAAAAACTGACAACAGTGTCATAGACAAGCAACAATATAATGTTTTTTAATGTGGCTTTTCCTTGCTCTTTAGAACATCATAAAAAAATATTGACAAAGAAACTGCACAGTACCTTATGTGGACACGGCACTGTACGGGGTACATCATCTGTTGGTTTCCTAGGCTTGATCCTGTCCCAACAAAAATAAGAAAACCCGCAACAAACACCCTGTCCGCAACAAATGTCACCATTGCAAACAATACACAATAACAGTTCTTCGGTGTTATAATGTTATGATATTATAATTACATTTCTAATAACCTTCAAGATTCCAGGACAAAGCATCTTGTTCGTATCTTTTATTGTTTGTCTCACAAGATTAGGATATGAATGAATATTTCTGGAATGGTCTCTAAAGTGCACCCTATTGATTGTAATTTGGAAGACTTTAGATTTAACTTAACATTCAATGTGCTGATGTTCAGGTGGTCTATCTGGTGCACATTTTAAGAGGCTGGGTAGACCCACAGCCGCTCTAGTGGGAAATGAGAATCCTTAAACAGCTGGGAATTGAACCCAAACCACTTTGTTGGTAAGCAAGTGTGCTAACCATTATGCCATTTTGGTTTCTATTTAACAAAAAGGAGCATAAGAAAAAGGTACACCACAAATACTAATTAATAATAAAACATGTATAAGTACACATAAATCTTGAAATCTAGCCAATATGTGGAAGAGGCACTTGGATCTAAAATTCCATGACACTCAGAAATGGCAGATCCCAAGTCCCTTAAACTTTGTCTTTAATATGGAAGAGAATTATGGAATTCAAATAGCTTTATCTATAATGTGGAAGAAACTTTGGGATCTCATAGTCCTTGCATTTAACCTAACATGTAAAAGAGACATTTGGATCACAAAATTAATAGGTACCTGGCAAACTCTGCCAACTGTTTTGGATCACTGAGGTCAAGGCCAGGAATCCCTCCAGGCGGCATTTTCTTCCCTGTCATGTACTCAGCAAAATCTGCATCAGAATCACCAGCCACCGAGTCTTCATCCAACTTTGACTGATCTTCTGCACGTTATAAAAAAACAAAAAGCATTAATCAATATCTTGGTCAAGCTGATTACAACTGTAGAGGTTTTAAGTTGATCACTGCAGTGATTTATTGCTGCTGTGGTAGCACAGTGCTTAGCATGCTTGCCTGTTGCCCGGTGGTCATGTGTTCGAATCCCCATTGAGGCCAGATCTAAAAGCCGACCTGGGCTCCCTGGTTGACCCAGTCTAAAATGGCTACCAGGAAGTGCCATGGGAAGTTAAGGCAGCCACATCACCCATTAAGTGCCAACTGATCTGCACAAATATGGGGATAGCACTCAATACGATTCAAGGCCTGTAAACAGATTCTTTTCTTTAATTTTCATGAAACATTTGTCATGCCTGTGGTCCAGCACATCCCACGTCAACAGGCATTTGGGGTGTATTTCTGAGCCTAAATCTGTCCTCAGTCTGCATACAAGACAGCATACAGTTGTCTCCCCCTTGTCTGACCCTGACATTTTCTACAGGGAAGACCCTGCCAGTAACTATCATCAGTAAAACACCCGGGGTCATTGAAAGATGCAAGCCCTCCACCAACTAAAGGAGGAGACACAGTAAAGGGACACTCATCATCATCATCATCACATAGCAAGCCCTTTACTGAATGCTCTCATCTGAACCTGCTGGGAAAATTCCCCGATCCTTGCCTGTTCCCCTGTCTTATGCATTTTCATTCCAGGTTGTTGCTGCAATTGCTGACCAGTCTCATATATATATATATATATATATATATATATATATATATATATATATATATATATATATATATATATATATATCTTATATATAAATTAGGATGTGCGTATCTCTGTCTGTCTGTATGTCCTTTATGCGCTCGCGAACGGCCCATCCGATTGAGATGAAATTTTCTACACGCCTTCCTTTCATTCCAGAGATGCCAACTGTCGTAGTTTTTTTTTCTTCTTCCTCCTCCTCCCTCTCCCAAAATACGTACGTCCAGGAAATGGTCTTCTACATATACACTTCTCTCTGAGGTCCGCTATAACATATTAACCTGGTGGGATGGCAATCAATCATCCTACTACCTCCTCCCTCCGCCTCCTCCCTCCTCCCACTCTCTACTCCTCCTTCCTCCTCCCTCCTTCTCCCTCTTCCTCCCTCTTCCTGCTCCCTCCGCCTCCTCCCTCCGCCTACTCTCTCCTGCTCCTCCCTCCTCCTCCTCTCTCCTCCTCCCCCTCCTCCTCCACCCTACTCCTCCCTCCTCTTCCTAATCCCTCCTCCTCCCTCCTATTCCTCCTGTCTCCTCCTCCCTCCTTCTCCCTCTTCCTCCCTCCTCCTTCTCCCTCCACCTCTCTCCTCCTCCTCCCTTCTCATCCTCCCCCACCTACGTTCTCCTCCTCCCTCCTCCCCCCTCCTCCCCCCTCCTCCCTCTTCCTCCTCCTCCTCCTTCTCCCCTTTCCCCCCTCTTTCTCTTAATCCCTCCTCCTCCCTTCTCCTCCCTCCTATTCATCCCTACTCCTCCTCCTCCCTCCTCCTCCTCTCTCCGCCTATCTCTTCCTCCCTCCTCCTCCCTCCTCTCTCTTCCTACTCCCTCCTCCTCCCTCTTCCTCCTCCTCCTCCCTCCTGCTCCCTCCCTCTTCCTGCTCCCTCCGCCTACCCCTCCCTCCTCCCCCTCCTCCTTCTTCCTCCCTCCTCCTCCCCCTCCCCTCCTCATCCCTCCTCCTCCATTCTCCTCCTCCTCTCTCTACCTCCTCCCTTCACATTCCTCCTCCTCCCTCTTCCTCCTCCTCCCTCCTCCTCCCTCTACCCCCTCCCTCCTCCTCCCTTCACATTCCTCCTCCTCCCTCTCATCCTCTTCCCTCCTTCTCCTCCCTCCTCCTTCTCCCTCTTCCTCCCTCCTCCCACTCTCTACTCCTCCCTCTTCCTGCTCCCTACGCCTCCTCCCTCTCCCTCCTCCTCCCTCCTCCTCCCCCTCCTCCTCCCTCCTCTTCCTAATCCCTCCTCCTCCCTCCTATTCCTCCTGTCTCCTCCTCCCTCCTCCACCTCCCTCTTCCTCCTCCCTCCTCCATTTACCCAAGACAGACAGACATACAGATAGTCGGGAACGGGATCTTATATGACTACTTATATGATTTAAATGAGATGCTCTCCACCATGGGCTGGGCCGGGTCAGACAGACAGACAGACAGACATACAGATAGATAGACAGACAGACAGACAGACAGTCGGGAACGGGAGCTTATATGACTACTTATATGAATTAAATGAGATGCTCCCCACCAGAGTCTGGGCGAAGCCGGGCCGTGTCAGCTAGTATATATATATATATCTTCTTCTTCTTCAGCTTTCCGAGCCATTGAGGTTCTTTGCTGCAAATACAATCCGTCTCCATTCGTCTCTCTGGTGGACCTTCTCTTGCCAGTCGTTGATTCCAAGTACTTGTAGGTCTGTACATGTATTATCTCTCCACCGTCTTCTTGGTCTACCTCGGGGTCTACGGTCATTTATTTCCTGAGTGTAAGCGAGTTTTGTTTCCCTATTATCTTCCATTCTTTCTATATGCCCCAGCCATTGTAGTCTATTAGCCTTCATGATACCAGTGATTAGCGGGGACTTAAACAGATCATAAATGTCTTTGTTACTTCTTCTTTTCCACTCTCCACTTTGTGTATCCTTAATGGGTCCAAAGATGCGTCTTAAAATTTTATTCTCAAAGGTTTGTAACAAAGCTTCGTCTCCTTTTGTTGTACTCCAGGTTTCAGAGCCATACAGCACAACTGGTCTGATCAGTGTTTTGTATATTGTGATTTTGGTGTTACGAGATAGCGCCTTTGATTTTAGTAGATGTTGTAGTGCATAGTATATCTTATTTCCAGAGTTGATTCTAGTTTGTATTTCTTCCCTTATGATGTTGGAGCAGTTGAAGATTGTACCCAGGTATTTGTATGCTTCCGTTCTTTTAATGGTCATATTATCTATTTGTATGTGGCCAGAGTTTTTAGCCATTCCTTCTCTTGAAATTACCATATATTCTGTCTTATCTTGGTTGATAACCAGCCCCATCTGTTGTGCTTTTTCCTTTAAGTGAGTCAATATTTCCAATGTCTTTTGTTCACTTTGCCCTATAATATCTATATCATCTGCATAACCAAGCAGCTTGGATGTTCCTCCAATATCACATTCCTCCTTTATCTTCCTTACAACTTTCTCTAGAGCCAGATTGAAGAGTAGCGGCGACAGTTGCATCACCCTGTTTCAAGCCAGATGTTATTTGGAAGGGGTCTGATTTCATGCCTTTATATGTTACTATATTATAAGTATCTTCCATGCATAGTCTGGTCATGTTGATTAACTTCCTTGGTATTCCAAATTCCTGCATAGCATTCCATAGACTATTCCTATGGACACTATCATAAGCCTTTTTAAAATCCACAAAAATGTTATGGAGATCTCTTTTATATTCCCAATGTTTCTCGGCTATTTGTCGTAAGATAAATATCTGATCTATTGTTGATCTGTTTTGTCTAAAACCCGCCTGGTAGTCACCTAATATGTCTTCTGAATATGGTTTTAGTCTATTTAGTAATACTGCGGATAGTATCTTATAGCTTGTGGACAGTAGTGATATTCCTCTATAATTTCCACATTGGAACTTGTCTCCTTTCTTAAAGATAGGTATCAATAATGATTCTTTCCAGTCATGGGGTAATTCTTCTGTCCTCCAGATTTTTATTATTAGTTCGTATAGCTTTAGATGTATTGCATGGCCACCTGCCTTTATAAATTCAGCAGCAATTCCATCAGTCCCAGTTGCCTTATTGTTTTTAAGTCGTGTGATTACATATAGGATTTCTTCAAATGTAGGTTCTTCAATTTGTGGTTCGCATGTTAGAACCTCTTCCTGTGGGAAAATGTTACTTGGAGCTTCACAATTTAGTAATTCAATAAAATATTCTTTCCATGTGTTGCACATTTCCTCATTGGTATTTATCATATTCCCATTTTTGTCTTTTAAACCATATGTGTTTTGTTGGTGCCCTCGTTTCATTGACTTCAGTTCTTTAAAAAATTTTCTGGATTCATTTTTTTGGTGATTAGTTTCCATATCTTTGATTATATTACTCATATATTCTCGCTTCTGCTGTCTGACTATTTTTGTAGCCTCTTTACATTCATTTCTATAATGCTCTTCCTTTTGGATGTTACTGATGTCATTTAACCATACATGTCTGGCATTCTTCTTCCTAATGACTGCTTCTTCACATTTTTGATTGAACCATCTGTTCTTTCTATGCTTGGTTAACACACCGAGACATTCTTCTGCGGTAGATTGTATATATATATATATATATATATATATATATATATATATATATATATATATATATATAATCGTGAAATATATATAACTAGATATACATATGACTTGGTGGTTCTACTGTGAAAAATGGGAACAGTCAGAAACAAGTTGAGATAAAAACATAAAAACACTGGAAGGAGAATTTTCTGTAACGATGTGCACATTGGTTTATACGCGCGCATGCACGCACACACACACGCATATATATATATATATATATATATATATATATATATATATATATATATATATATATATATATATATTTCCACCGGCATTCATATCTAATATTCCCCACATAAGTCTTTTGAAATTCCTCACTATCATAAGTCACATGACCTGCCTTTGTTGCCATCATATGTAAATGATCTATAACATCTTGAATCCATCTTTGATATGGTTTCCTCTTTTCTGGTTTATGGTCACCGTAAACTTTTCGAGACGATGTCTCTTTACATGCTCAAAATATTTCCAGCATTTTCCTCGATTCTGAGTTTCTTAACTGATTCACAATACCTCTGAAGTCGCCTGTTAGCGAGGGACACTGTTGATAGGGAAAGCTAATCCACACGCAAAATTCAGTCCATAACTACTATAAATAGTGTGTATGGACTATGCTTGAGTTCAAAGCGAGTGAGCGAAAAAAAAAAAAAAATGATTCACTGCCATGGGAATGATGTGTCATCTTAATTGAACTACCTGAAACTGCCATGGTACGATTAAACGTCTGAATGTTGCCAATGCGTCATTTGTTTCATTTCCAGTATAATCCACAATTTTAGTGTCCAGTAAATGTAAATTTACACTGGAAGAAGTTCTTTCTTTCCAAATTATTGGAAACAAAGAGTCACGTCTCTCAAAACTGAGCAGAAATCTGTCTTAAATTGTGGTTAATTTTCTAATTTTAGAAATTGGAAAGCCCACTAGCTCTCGACCTCGTCGATTTACATCAGATTATCATTTTAAACAATGTTAGATGATAGTTATTCTGATTAAAAGGACTTTGTGAAAGATTCTGAAACTGATAGCATGTGCAGTAATGTGGTTATTCAGTTAAATTATGTAGCAGGTGGCCATATGGAAAACAAAACAGTGAAAGTTCGTCATCATATGATGGCACATGTCAAATAATGCATGCTCTAATGAGCCAAACTTGTTCCCCTATGTTCGCTTTGACTATCACAAATAAGCTAAGCAGTATTTAAATAATTACAACTAAATAAAAAATAGTTTATATATTGGATCTCATTCTAATGAATACAATTGTGTTTTCCTGACTTTTTCAATTTTATGTGAAAATGATGTGCTTCAAAATATGATGCTATAATTGTGTTTTGTTGGTGTTAAAGAGCAGTTCTTGTGATACTGGTGAATAAAAGTGGTGTGTTTATCATTATTCAGTAAACTGGACTGGATTATCATCAAAGAGGGAGAAGTGGTGCCTTGGTAAGTGAAAATTTTTAATAATTGTCACCCCTTTCTTCTAAATATATGTTACAATATTTAACATTATTTATTGTGATATTTTTAACCTCTTCCAAAAGTATCAATTCAGAAGTGTTCCATGTGTAATCTCCTTTAATTTGATATATAATATTATTTATAATTTGATATATAACTATATCTGCTACCATTTTTACATCATCAATGTGACACACCCCTACTTCCCATTTCCTGTCAATTTTTGTTCAGTCCAAACCCACTTTTTGTTTGACACTGAATCAGTTAATACTTAATCTTCTTCAGCTTTGAGTTCTTCTTGTATATATATGTTTGTTATCTTTTTTTTTTCTGTCCAATGAATGTTTAGTTTTGAGCATTGCTTGTTCTTATTATTTTTGTTATCACATTTCCATCGCCTGTCAGTGGTGAACTTATATTTAAAAATAAAACTGTTCACTTTCTGAAATTTCTCTCCATTGATAAATATAAATCAGATAGCCTGATAGCCGTGGGAGCGATAAGTAGTGTGACTCTTTGCTGGCTGTTGAATGAGAGGACGGAGCACGTATGGGAATGTCCTGAGTAGTGTCAGTGATGTCAGTTCTTAGCTCAACTCAACTGAGAAATATATATGTTGACATTCATATAATGATTGTCAATTTTTATTTTTACACACACAGTCATGTGATGAGTAGAGAGGCATTGGAGAGCATAGTGACTACTGAAAAGATCAAGGGGAAGAAAGGCAAACAAAGAAAAATCATCAGCATCATTTCTCTTGGTCTGCCTCTGCTTTTCTTCCCCTCGAGTTTTCCAGTTGTCACGATTTTCTCCAAAGCCTTTCTTCTTACACAACCAAAGAAAGCTGTTTGTCGCTTTCTTTTATTGATGTAGTAATGTTCTAGTTTCATTAGCCCCTTTCCGGCAATCGTTGACTTTGGCAGCATTATTTATTATTATTATTAAATCAATTAATTTTATTACATAAGAAGAAGTCATAAGTCTGTTGAAATTCATTCCTGAAGGGTTAGGGTTAGCCACAACTCAACTGGAGCTGGAAGGGGTGGTGGTTATTTCACTTCAACATAGCCTATTGTTCTGAGTCAGCAAATTTCTACATGGCTTAATATTCTGTAACCCATTTTGATAAATATAACAGCGATGACGATGTTATTTACAAAAAAATATAGCAAGTCAATTTTATCACGTGATGTTTATATATAACCATGTGAATTTCACTTCCGCTACAAGTTCCGTTACAGTTGTCCATCAAGGTTACAGAAGGTCATTTCTGAGCAAAATTCTATAATAACTCAGTAACATCACTGTAGGCTTTATCAATTATGCTTTCATTGTAACAGATACATTTATAGACTTCTTATGATCAATTTACAATATTCTACGAGTCACCAACGCTCCTGTAACTCTATGCCAAAAACATTACGACTGATCATTACCATCCTAAAATGGCGGCCGGTCGCCATGTTCACAATTCCCTCCGCCATTTTCATGAAGAATATGGCGGCGCCCATAGAATAGCAATGGCCGACTTAGTATCAAAACAAACCCTGGAATATGTGTATATCTTGTCTTTACGTTAGATAAATAAACAAAGCAAATAACTAACCACAAACAGACACCAAGGCTTTGCAAAATAGTGCACGTTTGTTGTTAGGTCACGTCGATCTGGTCTTGTTCGATCATTGTTTGTTAGTAATCATTGGAAATAAATAAGATTAAAATACAGTCAGTCATGTCCATGTCATCTATTGATCTATTCCATTAGTTATCAAAACATAATTATCCTATAACGAATTAAAAACGCATTCTATTTATGTAAATGCGTTACAAGCACAACGTCCTACTTACCCGATGCCCACATCGTTACAGAAAATTCTCCGTCCAGTGTTTTTATCTGAACTTGTTTCTGTTCCCATTTTTTCACAGAAGAAGAATCACCAAGACCTAAATCGTTAACACCGAGACCACTCGACTGAACAATATTTCTCGACTTTCCTTTCCGTTTGCCACCTTTTCCTCTTCGCATAGGAATAACCTCCTCTGTGGATATTTCAATTTCTGGTGCTGGAACTGGAATTGTATCCGCGTAGACAAGATTTGAATCACCAACAACTTCTTCATGAGTCTGTAAAATAATTTCTTCTCCGACTGAATCAGGTAAAGGCTGTAACGCTATCATAGGTTGTACTGAAACTTCGTCTAAACTTTCCACCGTCTCTATTGGTATTTCTACAGGAATAGTTTCTACTTCCACTTCTTGAATTTCCACTTCGGAACCTATAACCGACGCCATTGTGGCTCACTACGTGAGTAGGGTGAAGGTAGGGGGAGTTATCCACCACCATCGCAAATTTGTGTACTACGTAACAACGCATTCCCTGGCTCTGGTGTTGATGTGCCAGTTAGGACAGTAATGGTAATTACGAAAGAAATCAAGATGTCTTCCCAAGATCAAAGTGAATTGAATTAGTCTGAAACAAGTCAATATATTTAAGTTTGTATAAACTTGAATAACAGCAGATGAAATATACGTTAAAGAAGATACACGTAGAATAGTCCAAGTAAATGCGGGATTTCACACCATGAAGAATATTCTCTATACTATAGCTTTGATTCACACACATGATTCACGACGCACAGTTAACAGACCAATGTGGAAGCTGCGAATATTTGGTTTTATAGAAGAATGATGACAATGCCTTGGACGAAAAAATAAATAAAGCGTAATAAAGATATATTGAAAGTATTTAACTTTAACTCTCATCAGAACTCTCATCAGAAGAAAATAGTCCACATTCGTTGGGTGCATCGTCGAAAGAGGAAAGCTGGAGTTCATCGTTAACAATAAGACAGTTGGTTGAGGGTGGGGGTTGGGGGGGGGGGGTGGTAATTTGGTACAGGGTCCGAAGAAAAGTCGGGAGAACCTTAGTCCGGTAGAGGCAGAGCTAATTTTATTTTTTAAACAGACCTTTGTCCTGAGTTTCTCTCTGGGATTTGGAGTGTAAGGGATTTGATCCGGCACTCAGGATTAAACCTCAGTGTGAGAAACAGTGACTACTGACATATTGGACGGCAAGTCTGGAATCAAATTAGTCGTCTGACAAATTGAAGGGATTTGATCCGGCACTCAGGATTAAACCTCAGTGTGAGAAACAGTGACTACTGACATATTGGACGGCAAGTCTGGAAACAAATTGGTTGCCTATCCGGTGTCAAAAATAATCAATTAATGACAAATTGGGGTGCTCGCCCATGATAGTATGTAACTTGGCAGCAAGGCTGATTTGGTTAAGGCTTCATGAGACAGAGTGAAAACTGTAGCAAAACAGACAAGAGGACCCACATCTGGACAGGATCTTTCTGCGGGGAAGTGAGCAAAGTGTCTGAATGTGCGAGAAAATGCAGGTGGACCTTTAATATTAATAGGTTTAAACAACTACCTCTTTCGAAGTATGTTGACAATGAAATACTCAAAACCCAAAGAGGAAATATTAAAAACCTGAGTCTTATATTAGTTTATATGTTCAGTGCTAAATCACTACCTGATAACATGATAATATATCTGTGTCTTCGCAGATGTGAAGTTCAAGAACCAGCGTATACACCTCGCTTGGAGAGAGGGGGGAGAGTTCCGCGACAGTCCCCGCGTATACACCTCGCTTGGAGAGGGGGGGGGGAGAGTTCCACCACAGTCCCCGCGTATACACCTCGCTTGGAGAGGGGGGGGAGAGTTCCGCCACAGTCCCCGCGTATACACCTCGCTTGGAGAGGGGGGGGGAGTTCCGCCACAGTCCCCGCGTATACACCTCGCTTGGAGAGGGGGGGGGGGAGAGTTCCACCACAGTCCCCGCGTATACACCTCGCTTGGAGAGAGGGGGAAGAGTTCCGCGACAGTCCCCGCGTATACACCTCGCTTGGAGAGAGGGGGGAGAGTTCCGCGACAGTCCCCGCGGAGGTGGTAATTTGGTACAGGGTCGGAAGAAAAGTCGGGAGAACCTTAGTCCGGTAGAAATAGAATCATGTCCACTTTCAGGGCTTCGACAACATGAATGCCAATGCACTGAATAACTAACTAACTAACTAACTAACTAACTAACTAACTAACTAGCTAACTAACTAACCAACCAACCAACTAACTAACTAACTAATGACGTAACTAAGTAACCAATCAAGCAATCAACCAGCCAACCAACCAACCACCGCAGTAACCAACTAACAAATGTCAAATAAAAGTAACTAATTAACCAACCTAACTATCAACCAACCATCCACCCACCCAACCAACCATCATGATATAGTTCTTGTTCTATAAAGTCGAACTACGCAAAAATGTATACTTCATATTCACCTCATGAATCACATATCTCATGACACTCTCATTGTGCATACTTAATGTAAACACAGTAACCTGCAAAAGAGGTGGATTTAAATGCTGAACCATCTGTAAAAGGCCGGCTCCCTGGCCGAGGAGTTAGCAGCTTTCTCCGTAGTTTATGGTGTCCAGTGCATATTTCTTTCTTTCTTTTTTTTATTACTGTGCAGGGTGAGTTTCTGTTGATACTTTTGGCAAGCAATTTCGGTTTGATAATTCGAAAGTTGAAGTTCTCCCTGTTTGGAAAATTTTGGTTCAGTTTTTTTCTTTAATTAGGGGGGGGGGGGGGGCCGCGTTGGTGGTTTTTTTTTTGGGGGGGGGGGGGGTAGTGTTTGTCAGTTTCTCCCTTAGCTTAATACAGAGTGTATTTTTAATGACTGTGCAGTGTTTGAAAATATTGCCGGTCCATGTTTTGTATTTACCTATTATGTTGCATGAACTTTACAAAGGGTGAATACAAAACTTGGACCGGCCATATTTTCAAACGCTGCAGTCATTAAAAATACACCCTATACAAGAGAGATCGTTGGCTCATTCTTCTTGTCTGTTTTCAGGTATCTGTCATTACTCTGGTTGGATGGCCTGTCTTTTTTTCTCCTGTAGATTTCTACTTTTGTGCGTGTCTAGTTGCTCTATGTTTGTAGTTATTTCACATGCAGCTACGGGCATTGATTGACCTCATTCCTCCACACATATATTTCACTTTCGACAAATGATCCACATATATTTGATGCTGGTACTCACTGTGCTAGCGACGAGGGCAGTCTGCGAAATCATATTAATAATCAGAGTTCAACATGCAGCAGATACAATATGAGTATCCATCCATCCATCAATCATGTGCCATGCCGATAAGCGTGGGCGAGTCATGTTCTGCCATCTCACTCGATCACCAGAGTCGGGGGTCAGCTCCGTGTTCCTGTCTCGACCATGTCACGTGGCCAAGCCATCCAGGTATTTACTTCTTGGTCTTCCCCTTGGTCTCTTCCCTTCGATCTTGCCAGTTGTCACCAAGTTCTCCAATTCATTTCTTCTCATAACATGCCCAAAAAAATGTTGACTGTCTACATCTAATGACTATAATCAGCTTACGATCTTCATTTGTTTCTTGAAGGACTTGTTCATTATTTTTTTTTTTTTTTGTCTGTCCATGGTATTCTTTGCATTTTCCTCAGAAACCATGTCTTTGACTGCTCATTGTCCACGCTTCACATCATACAAAAGTACAGGTTCTATGTAGCACCTCAACAAATGTACTGCAGTCTTATCGATAATATGTGAGCATACATACAGCCAAAACTGAAGTAATGCAAGTTAGCAGACCTCCGGGTCCACTAAGTTTACAGATAAAAAACCATCTCTTAAACAAATTAAAGAATTCAAATACCTTGGAAGCATGATCACAGAAGATGGCAGATTGGACAGAGAAATCGAAATCAGATGTCAGAAAGCAAGCCCACTTACATATCAACTATCACTCATACTGAAACATCCAAATATATCCATGTCCGCACAACGACATATAATAAACTGCATTTTCACACCAACCCTATGCTACTAATCTCAAACTTGGATTTTATCTAAATCACACTTTCGCAAAATCAACACCTGTGAGATGAGATGCTTAGTTAGTTAGTTAGTTAGTCGACAGATCATCCTCATTGCACATCGAACCATTCAGTCCATAAGTGCTCGGATCCCCTCCTCAGCAAATCCCGCAGCGTGTAGCGGCTAACGACGCCAGTTCTGTGTTGGTTTATCAATCTTCTTTGGCTTCCTGCGTAGTGTTCTTGTTTGGCCACCCCTCTTTTAATTTGCTGCTTGAGGATAGCTGCCAACTTAACAATCCGAGACCGAGTAAGAAATGTTGCTAACTATCAGACAGACAGTGGGATCAACACATTGTGCCACAATTAATATTGAAAGACAGAAGATTAAGTGGTTTGGCCATCTCGTTAGAATGCAACACTATCAACTACCATCACTGGCCCGACATCAACGATCATATGCGACGAGACCAAGAGGACGCGCAAGAAGAAAATGGATTGATGACATCAAAGACATTCGATGTACAATCACACGGAATGACACCATCTAGTGCCACCCATCGAGCGCTGGAGCGCCAATTATTCCTCTCTATGGTCTGAATGGGGAGGGGGTTGCGTGTGTAATCCATTGTTAACGTAACATTTGAGGTATAGACGGCACAAGATGTGAGATGTGTTTATCGTCTGCTCCCCAAGTCGTGCTTAGCTTAGCATGCCACCTGGTAAAATTCAGACACGTGTTTGCTTTTCCACTGAGATTCTTGATGCCCTTCTAGTTTCAGCTGGCGGCCCAGCTTACTCCTAGATAAACTGGATAATTCATTGGGGTTTTCGTGGCAGAGTGGTCAAGCCGTCTGCCTCAAGTTTTGAAGATCGTGGATGATTCGTGTCGCAATGTTTCATTCAGAACACCAGTACACTTTTTCTGGAGACCCTGGGGAACATCACTAGAGCCTAAAAATCGCACTTTGTGCTATGCTATCGGCAGACAACTTCTGCATGGAGAGAGAGAGAGAGAGAGAGAGAGAGAGAGATAGAGAGAGAGAAAAAACCCGGTGCAATGAGGTCGATTCTGTCGTCTTCAACCTCTATAGATAAAAAGCACCGTAAAAAAGTTTGATCTTCAATGTGAGAAAATTCTGGCGTGAGGTCAGTGAATGTTTGTGACCTTTCACCTAGGTAACGTATACAAGTCAATCCAGGCAGACAGTTTAAAACCAAACAGCCCCGGTGTAGGGCCGGCAGTCACAACATGGGAGCTCGAGTCTCCAGGTCCGATTTTGAGTGGGTCTATACAGAGGAACCTCACGCGACAAGAAGAAAACAAATGCTTGGTTAGTTTTGTATAACTTTTAAGTAAAACAACATAGCATAAATGGGGCGAAGTCACAAATTTAATTTATTTAGTTTACATCCAAACGATAACAAGAAAGGACATGATAATTAAATAATTATTAATTAATATTGACAATATTCAATATTGTTAATTAATATAATAATATATTGTCTGAATTGAATTAATGAAATATTAAATATTTATATAGCATAGCTATGTTTTTCGCATATCCTGTTTACAGGACATGGCTGTCAACACCAACATTATACTACTATTGTTAGCGAGAACCATATAGTATTGTTGATGGCTTGGCAAGTTTATATTCAGTAGTTTGCTATTGCTTTCTGAACGACCGGCTCCCTTACCAACACTATAAGACCCACCGCGACGCGGTCTGCTGCCAAATCGGTCGCAGCTGTGTTTTGAACGCAGGTAAGCGGGCTCACGAATTGCGCCCACATGCCCTTAGCCACGGAGACCGAATATAGCATTTCATAAATGAGATATAGCCTATCCGGAACTTTTCCGAACGACAGTCCCAAATTATTTAGTGTAAAATGCATCCCATATAGGGCCTTATAAGGTCATTTCTTGGGCGATATGTTCTAGGGTTAGAATTAAATTGTAAAAAGACACAGATTATGGTCGTCACTAGGAAGGACGAAATACCACAATGTAATATACAAGTAAATGGGAATATTCTTCAACAAGTGAGCAGGTACAATTATCTCGGAACAGTAATAACATCTGATGGGAGATGCCTTGAAGAGATTAGAACAAGAATCGCCATGGCAAAAGTAGCCTTTAGCAAGATGAAAAACATATTGACCAATAAAAAGATGTCAATTGAAACGAGAAAAAGAGTGTTGAGATGCTACATTGAACCTGTACTTTTGTATGGATGTGAAGCGTGGACAATGAGCAGTCAGGCTGAAAAACATCTGATGGCTGTAGAGATGTGGTTTCTGAGGAAAATGCAAAGAATACCATGGACAGCCAGAAAGACCAATGAACAAGTCCTTCAAGAAACAAATGAAGATCGTAAATTGATTAGAGAAATTAGACGTAGACAGTCAAAATTTTTTGGGCATGTTATGAGAAGAAATGGATTGGAGAATTTGGTGACAACTGGTAAGATCGAGGGGAACAGACCAAGAGGAAGACCTAGAAGCAAGTACCTGGATGGCTTGGCCTTGTGGCATGGTCGAGACAGAAACACGGAGCTGATCCACGACTCTGGTGATCGAGTGAGATGGCAGAACATGACCGCCCACGCTTACTGGCATGGCACATGATGGATGGATGGATGTTGTCAATAACTTACGTTTGAGAGTATCGTCGTCTGCTAGGCACTAGACTGATTGATGTTTGAGTGTGTGGCGGACTGCTAGACCGATCGATGGATACAATAAATGTTTCTGGGCCCGAAGGGCCCTCATTGATTCCGGAGTGTATATCCATATCTAGATCTACCAACAACAGTGAGGGCCCTCTGGGCCCAGACACATTTATTGTATCCATGGATCGGTCTAGCAGTCCGTGACACACTGAACCGGAAGTGATCGACAACACATTCAGTGCTCGTTCCGATATGTATAAATTTTTCCCCTGCGGATATACCGCTACAAGAGTTTAGAACATGTTTTCCGACAGTGTTTACAACTTTAGTGCCACAATTTCCAAATATAACTGTGAAATATTAGTGGTACGTATTTCCATTTTCTCAGTTCTGTATTTTAGTTCGTAGTTCATATTTTTTATTATATCAGCTAATGAGGCCCTGTAAGGGATGCTTTTTACGCTAAATAATTTGGGACTGTCGTTCGGAAGAGTGCCGCCTATCCTATAGCTCATTTGACTCAATATTATTATCATTAAGTTAACTAATGCTGAAGAAGAAGAAGAAGAAGTTAACTAGGCCATTATCCAGTGATTTTTCCAGCGCAGAATTAGTCATTGAAATTTCTCTCTGGCATAAACTTGATGTTCACTTCTGCCACTGTTAGATATATAATTT
This sequence comes from Cepaea hortensis, assembly GCA_963921405.1. Classification (NCBI taxonomy): domain Eukaryota; kingdom Metazoa; phylum Mollusca; class Gastropoda; order Stylommatophora; family Helicidae; genus Cepaea; species Cepaea hortensis. The sequence continues at coordinate 28,244,010 of OY992894.1, read as the reverse complement.
ATGTATCACAGCGTTTAATCTGCTGTTTAATCTGCTTTTCCGCTTCCAGAATACATCTCCCTCTATTATAGTTTAATAAGTTATCTTTTCCAGTCTTTTTGCACGCCAGCTAAAAATATTTCATTTTCTTCATTGTTATTTTACATTTGTCCTAATAAATAATTATTTATTATTCTATTAAATGACCATTAGATAGATGATGATCTGTTTGTTTTATTTGCCGCACAATGAATTTTTAGTACTGTTTTTAACACTTAATTTCAAAGCCCCATATGTACTTTTCAACACATTTGTTAAATAAATAAATATCCATGGTACTGTACATATATATATTAAATTGTTAACAGTACTCTGACCTTTGTTGTTCAGTTTCAGTCCATAAAGGGTTTAATTTTAGTTGCTTTAGTTTTTGTAGGGCATTGTTTATTCTTTTAATTTCTGACATCACATTTCTATCACCCATCAGCAGTGAACCTAGATATTCAAGACTGTACACTTTATATTTCTCTCCTTTCATAAATATATCAGTTGCCATAATTATTTTATCAGTTAACATTATTTTTGTTTCTGCTGCATTGAGATATAAGTTTTATTTGTAACTTTGTTCTTGTACTGACATTATCAGTTTGTCAATTCCCATTTGTGTTATTGATAGTGATACAGTGTTGTCAGGTATTTATATTCTTCTAAATACAAGGGGCCGGTCTCCGTGGCAAAGAGCTTGTGGACGTGATTCGTGAGCCCGCTTACCCACGTTTGAAACACAGCAGCGACCGATTTGGCAGCAGACTGCGTTGCACTGGGGTTTTAACGAGTTGATATGGGAGCCGGTCGTTCATAAAGCAATGGCAAACTACTGAACTCAAACATCAACAACAGCTGTAAAATGCTGGTGTTGACAGCGATGTCCTGTAAAAAGGATATGCAAAAACAAAAACAAAAAATTACACGGGGATCATATAGTTCTTTGTCAATATTTTCTTTAACACATCTCTAATGTGTTAACTCATATTTTCAGTAATAAATAAATCATGAATAAATTGTCCCAAAGTAGTTTCCCGCCATGGGTATGTGATGTGGTAGTGGTAGCACTATCACAATTTGTAGGCCTGAGAGTCAAGGAGGAATAGGTGGCTAATCTTTGCCTCACTTTGATGCTTGAGATCCAAGGAGGAATAGGTGGCTAATCTTTCCCTCACTTTGAGGCCTGAGATCCAAGGAGGAATAGGTGGCTAATCTTTCCCTCACTTTGAGGCCTGAGATCCAAGGAGGAATAGGTGGCTAATCTTTCCCTCACTTTGAGGCCTGAGATCCAAGGAGGAATAGGTGGCTAATCTTTCCCTCACTTTGAGGCCTGAGAGCCAAGGAGGAATAGATGGCTAATCTTTGCCTCACTTTGAGGCCTGAGATCCAAGGAGGAATAGATGGCTAATCTGTCCCTCACTTTGAGGCCTGAGATCCAAGGAGGAATAGGTGGCTAATCTTTCCCTCACTTTGAGGCCTGAGATCCAAGGAGGAATAGGTGGCTAATCTGTCCCTCACTTTGAGGCCTGAGAGCCAAGGAGGAATAGATGGCTAATCTTTGCCTCACTTTGAGGCCTGAGATCCAAGGAGGAATAGGTGGCTAATCTTTGCCTCACTTTGAGGCCTGAGATCCAAGGAGGAATAGGTGGCTAATCTTTGCCTCACTTTGAGGCCTGAGATCCAAGGAGGAATAGATGGCTAATCTTTGCCTCACTTTGAGGCCTGAGAGCCAAGGAGGAATAGATGGCTAATCTTTGCCTCACTTTGAGGCCTGAGATCCAAGGAGGAATAGATGGCTAATCTGTCCCTCACTTTGAGGCCTGAGATCCAAGGAGGAATAGGTGGCTAATCTTTCCCTCACTTTGAGGCCTGAGATCCAAGGAGGAATAGGTGGCTAATCTTTCCCTCACTTTGAGGCCTGAGATCCAAGGAGGAATAGATGGCTAATCTGTCCCTCACTTTGAGGCCTGAGATCCAAGGAGGAATAGGTGGCTAATCTTTCCCTCACTTTGAGGCCTGAGATCCAAGGAGGAATAGGTGGCTAATCTTTCCCTCACTTTGAGGCCTGAGATCCAAGGAGGAATAGATGGCTAATCTGTCCCTCACTTTGAGGCCTGAGATCCAAGGAGGAATAGGTGGCTAATCTTTCCCTCACTTTGAGGCCTGAGATCCAAGGAGGAATAGATGGCTAATCTTTCCCTCACTTTGAGGCCTGAGATCCAAGGAGGAATAGGTGGCTAATCTTTCCCTCACTTTGAGGCCTGAGATCCAAGGAGGAATAGATGGCTAATCTGTCCCTCACTTTGAGGCCTGAGATCCAAGGAGGAATAGGTGGCTAATCTTTCCCTCACTTTGAGGCCTGAGATCCAAGGAGGAATAGGTGGCTAATCTTTCCCTCACTTTGAGGCCTGAGATCCAAGGAGGAATAGATGGCTAATCTGTCCCTCACTTTGAGGCCTGAGATCCAAGGAGGAATAGGTGGCTAATCTTTCCCTCACTTTGAGGCCTGAGATCCAAGGAGGAATAGATGGCTAATCTTTCCCTCACTTTGAGGCCTGAGATCCAAGGAGGAATAGGTGGCTAATCTTTCCCTCACTTTGAGGCCTGAGATCCAAGGAGGAATAGATGGCTAATCTGTCCCTCACTTTGAGGCCTGAGATCCAAGGAGGAATAGGTGGCTAATCTTTCCCTCACTTTGAGGCCTGAGATCCAAGGAGGAATAGGTGGCTAATCTTTCCCTCACTTTGAGGCCTGAGATCCAAGGAGGAATAGGTGGCTAATCTTTCCCTCACTTTGAGGCCTGAGATCCAAGGAGGAATAGGTGGCTAATCTTTCCCTCACTTTGAGGCCTGAGATCCAAGGAGGAATAGGTGGCTAATCTTTCCCTCACTTTGAGGCCTGAGATCCAAGGAGGAATAGGTGGCTAATCTTTCCCTCACTTTGAGGCCTGAGATCCAAGGAGGAATAGGTGGCTAATCTTTCCCTCACTTTGAGGCCTGAGATCCAAGGAGGAATAGGTGGCTAATCTTTCCCTCACTTTGAGGCCTGAGATCCAAGGAGGAATAGGTGGCTAATCTTTCCCTCACTTTGAGGCCTGAGATCCAAGGAGGAATAGGTGGCTAATCTTTCCCTCACTTTGAGGCCTGAGATCCAAGGAGGAATAGATGGCTAATCTTTCCCTCACTTTGAGGCCTGAGATCCAAGGAGGAATAGGTGGCTAATCTTTCCCTCACTTTGAGGCCTGAGATCCAAGGAGGAATAGATGGCTAATCTGTCCCTCACTTTGAGGCCTGAGATCCAAGGAGGAATAGGTGGCTAATCTTTCCCTCACTTTGAGGCCTGAGATCCAAGGAGGAATAGGTGGCTAATCTTTCCCTCACTTTGAGGCCTGAGATCCAAGGAGGAATAGGTGGCTAATCTTTCCCTCACTTTGAGGCCTGAGATCCAAGGAGGAATAGATGGCTAATCTTTCCCTCACTTTGAGGCCTGAGATCCAAGGAGGAATAGGTGGCTAATCTTTCCCTCACTTTGAGGCCTGAGATCCAAGGAGGAATAGATGGCTAATCTGTCCCTCACTTTGAGGCCTGAGATCCAAGGAGGAATAGGTGGCTAATCTTTCCCTCACTTTGAGGCCTGAGATCCAAGGAGGAATAGGTGGCTAATCTGTCCCTCACTTTGAGGCCTGAGATCCAAGGAGGAATAGGTGGCTAATCTTTCCCTCACTTTGAGGCCTGAGATCCAAGGAGGAATAGGTGGCTAATCTTTCCCTCACTTTGAGGCCTGAGATCCAAGGAGGAATAGGTGGCTAATCTTTCTCTCACTTTGAGGCCTGAGATCCAAGGAGGAATAGATGGCTAATCTGTCCCTCACTTTGAGGCCTGAGATCCAAGGAGGAATAGGTGGCTAATCTTTGCCTCACTTTGAGGCCTGAGATCCAAGGAGGAATAGGTGGCTAATCTGTCCCTCACTTTGAGGCCTGAGATCCAAGATGGAATAGGTGGCTAATCTTTCCCTCACTTTGAGGCCTGAGATCCAAGGAGGAATAGGTGGCTAATCTGTCCCTCACTTTGAGGCCTGAGATCCAAGGAGGAATAGGTGGCTAATCTTTCCCTCACTTTGAGGCCTGAGATCCAAGGAGGAATAGGTGGCTAATCTGTCCCTCACTTTGAGGCCTGAGATCCAAGGAGGAATAGGTGGCTAATCTTTCTCTCACTTTGAGGCCTGAGATCCAAGGAGGAATAGGTGGCTAATCTGTCCCTCACTTTGAGGCCTGAGATCCAAGGAGGAATAGGTGGCTAATCTTTGCCTCACTTTGAGGCCTGAGAGCCAAGGAGGAATAGGTGGCTAATCTTTCCCTCACTTTGAGGCCTGAGATCCAAGGAGGAATAGGTGGCTAATCTTTGCCTCACTTTGAGGCCTGAGAGCCAACGAGGAATATGTGGCTAATCTGTCCCTCACTTTGAGGCCTGAGATCCAAGGAGGAATAGGTGGCTAATCTTTGCCTCACTTTGAGGCCTGAGATCCAAGGAGGAATAGGTGGCTAATCTTTCCCTCACTTTGAGGCCTGAGAGCCAAGGAGGAATAGGTGGCTAATCTGTTCCTCACTTTGAGGCCTGAGATCCAACGAGGAATATGTGGCTAGTCTTTCCTTCACTTTGACAAGTATGAGCCCAGGTATTGAACCTGCATCCAGTTGTGGTCATGTCATTACCAGCAGAGTTCACTATCAGCTTCACCAGCGCGCCCGCCGTCTTTTCAGTGTATAAGTTCAAAATGTAAGAGGACTAAATGCAACCCTGTCTGGTTCCCTGTTTTATAACTCATGTATAATATGGGCATCCACCGTGGCACTACTTCTTAGTTTTCACCCTCGGACCACCATCACATCTCCATTGCTTCCAGTTTCCCGCCTTACTTTCCTCCCATTTTTGTCATCTACTGCTTTCACTCATTTACCTAGGATCTCCACTGAACCGTTACCATCCACTACCCCGGTCCCCATGACCCACAGACTCCCACAACAGTCTATATAAGAGTATCAAGGTGAAATTCATGTTAGTATCAGAACCTGGGATTCTGAGATAAGTAGTAAAACATTTTTTAAAATTTTCATTTTCACTTCATTGTTCTCATTTTTTCATTCTTCTCATCCCGTTTTATGCCTTAATGTAGTCACTGAAGGGTCTTCTCCATGATTACATGTTGTGTTTTGTGTGTGTTTGTTTGCTGATGAAGGCTAGTCACCGTAACGTCCTGTGTTTTTTGTAATTCTGTTCTGTAAAGCTGCATTACTTTGTGTTTTTTTGTGAATTATTTTATAACAAACCAGTCTGTTGTGTCATCACATATTCTCATGAGTGCCTTTTGTTTTACTGTCTAGTGTTTTGGTGATCTTTATTGAATGCAATGGGAAACCCATTTATGTCATTATGTTTCCCAATTCTTTAAGCTCAACACATTCAAATGCCTTTGAGTTTTGAGTAGTCTATACAGCAAAAGTACAGATCTGCATTGTACTCTGTTTAAAAAAAATATAATTTCCCTTATGTTCAGTATGTTGTCACATGTACTTCTGATTGCATGTTAAACCAGCTTGTAATATCTTTTTCTTTTCTGCTATTATTTTTTTCCCCAAGTATTTCATGATTATATTTAATAAAATTTTACTTGCATGATTTATTAAGGTAACTATTCTATAATTGGTTCATATTTCTCTTCATAATTTTGAGTCGCCCATTTTTGGTAATAAGATATAGTTCTCATTCATTCCTTTGACCATATTCCTCTTTCCAATATCTCTTTACAAAATATGTGATATATTTTCATACTGTCATCTCCACCAGCTTTAATAAACTGTGGTGTTATCACATTCTGTTGATTTCTCTTTTTTGGGGTTGTTTATTCACTATGTTCTTCATAATTTCTTTGCTATAGTTTTTCAGCATCTGTAAAGAAGGTGGTGGTCTACCAATGGTTTCCTTCTTGGTAGTGACCATAGCCATTGTCTCTATAGAAAGACCTTCTGCCTGCCATCATTAGCTTCAAACCATAATCTGCTCTCAAGCTCAGTCAACACCATCATCATCATCATCATGCAGCAGATCCTTTGCAGGATGTTGCTGTCATCACTGCGTTCTGATAAATTTCTCAATCTCTTGCAGTTTCTTCCACCTCATACACCCTCATGCCTATGGTGTCTGCAACATCGTATGTCTATTTTCACCCGTGTTTAGAAGCTTTTTTGTCTGTTCCATTCCACCTTATTTTGCGTAATCACAATCAGGAAGCCAGCCCCATGCCCCAACATTCCTTTGTCACCTCTTACAGCATTTATGTGTTATTATTCCTTGCTTCCCTAAGGTTGCTGGTAACACATGGGTGGTACTTCCTTAGTCACCTGTTAGGGTGTTAATGACAGGTTACAGTGTTACTATTGTTTGCCTTCCCTTAAGGACCTGGCAACACACAGGGAAATCAGGTAATAACACAAGTCAATACTAAGACATAGTTCACACACACGCACACAAACATGCACACAGATATATATATATATATATATAATATCTTGCTTAGCTATTGACTGAAGTTATTACCTTAAAGGAAGGCAAACAATAGTAACAATGTAACCTGTCACGTCCTATCAGATGGTGAGAAAGAAAGAGAGAGAGAGACACTCAAGCGTGCGCACACACGCACAGAGAGAGAGAGAGAGATATGTTGCCGTCTGTGACTAAGGGATAGTGAATGCAGTATCACAATTACCCAACATACTGGGTCGAGGGTTCGATATCGGCAGCAGACATTTTGGAAGCAGATTGCTTTGCTTTGATTTCGTTGGTATGTGCATCGGTCATTCAGAAGGTAATGGCAAATTACTGACAGTAAAATTGCCTAGTAAATGACAAACAACCAATAAATGCTGGGGTTCATTGCAACATCCTGTAAAAGACATGCAACTAAATTTATACATTCACTAATATGGCAAGAATGTATTCTCTTTCTTCTTGAACTGCTGTTCATGGAGAGTCACCTCTTGTGTTCTTAATGGCGTCATGTGCTGCTTCACACCTAAGAAAAGCTGTACTGAACTAGAGTGCCTTTTTCATTGTTGAGCCTTGACAGATGAATACTTTTCATTTCTTGAAGTGTGGATGTGGTGCTCAACCGTCTCAGAAGGATGAGTTCATTGTTTACATCCAGCCACACATTGGGTGCATATTGTGTTTCCATGGGCATTTAGTGTGGAGTGGCCTGTTCTCAGTGTGAAGACTTTTGTCAGTTATTGCTTTTTTCCTCTTGATTTGTCCTGTGTCCATACATTGATTCAACAATTTCTGCAGTTATTTTTGCATTTAATTTGTGGTTGTCATTCTGTTTGTTCATTTTGTATCATCTGAGCTCCCTTTTTTGCTTGTCGATAGCAGTTATATTTAGTTGTTATCTACATGTCCAGATATCAATTGCATGTAAATGCCTTTTCCAATTAATATACTAATTTGTTGCTCATTTCTTGGATTTTCTGGATGGTATATATTTTTACTATCATCAAATGTTCTGTTGCTGTTAGGGCTGCCATAAGGCCTGAGAATAAATAGTATTCTTGTGGTTGTCTTTCACTGAATTCAAATAAGTTGAAATATTAAATCAACTATTTCTGTGTGATGACTACTTCTGCTTAATAATATGTGCATGAGGACAACACAAGGATTTGCAAGTTGGACTGACTTCTGTAGATCTGGAGAGGTCATTAAGGCGTTTATTTTGTAAACGGACCATCCTTGTAAGCACGGATAAAGCTTTCATCATATTGTGTATGTGTGTGTCTGCTTGCTTTGAGCTCAGGTGTAGTTCCATACATGTGCTACTACCTCTTGTAACACTGGACTGATTTTTGCATGTGGATTAGCTTTCCATTCCTCACCATGTCCATCACCATCAGGTGAACCCACCCCTACTTAAGTCAAGGACGAGAAGTCAACATTTTAGTCAAACTACCTCGCATCAGCATATTGGATGTTTAAGATTGAGCACTCGTATCCATTCAGCCATGCTGTTGTTGGTATCCTCAACAGTATAAGATAATAGACTCTTATATGCAAGCTGCAGAATTATATTCTTTTTTCTCTTCTGCCATTCATCTCTCAGTGGAGCATAGGCACTGAACCAACCTGAAGCCAAGCCTTCTGTAGACCACTTCATGGTCAGTTGGATGTTGCAGTTAAAGTTTTCTTTGGGAGAAGGTAACCAGTTGCAGATGAATCTTCGTTAGTCGCCTCTTACAGCATGCATGGCATGAGGCAGTATAACTATGTTTTGTATCCCTTATGGGTTCTGGCAACACATGAGAGAATTATTATATTATTTATCAAACTCTGGTGGACCAGTAAAGGCCTCAAGTGAACCATTCTGTTTGTGACCCATGCTGGAATAGATGCAGAGCAGACGTTGAATGCAGAAGAAAAAGAAGAAATGATATTATTAATTGTAAAGGTAGTTCCACTGTAGATACTGCCATTGGGCTGTGAAGTTTTTTTTTTTTTAAAGTTGCATATTCTTTACTGGACGTTTGCAGTCAACACCAGCATTTTTTGCTGTTGTTGATGCCTTGGCAAGTTTACATTCAATAGTTTATCATTGCTTTCTGAATGACCAGCACCCATAGCATTTCATTAAAAACCAGCGCAGCGCAGTCAGCTGCCAAATCGCGCTCAGCTGTGTTTCGAATGCAGGTATGCTGGATCACAAACCACGCTCGTAACCCCATTGCCACAGAGACCAGCTGTGAAGTTTTAGGTATTTATTTATCCTAAGTCACAGTATAAATATAACATTCTGAGAATTACCCAGAACCGATTTGATGAGGCTGGGTCTATTGCAGTCAAGACATCTGCCACTTCTGGGGACAAAGACGGTTTATAAGCAAGCATATTAACCGCAACATTATCATGGCTTCCAGTTTATTATTGGTCTGTTTAGATGTTTACGTGGTAACATGTACTGACTGTTTAACTTGGTGGTGAAATAGTTTTACATGTTCATTGTCAATCACTTAGGGAGAAACTCATATGATACATCATAGGTAAATGTTTACATTTGAAAGAATATTTTAATAAGTGTTAGGCAGACATTTCTGCATAGATTTATATACCATGACTTATGACATCTTTTCTCTATTGTAGCAAAATACCCAGAGCTGAAGAGGCTTATGGGAACCGATGCAAAGTTCAAGTACATTGTTACAGTTTTAGTAATTTTGCAGCTGTTGCTCTGTTACACCATAAAAGACCAGACATGGTCGACCATCCTTATCTTTGCATATGTTTGTGGAGGGACAATCAATCACTCTCTCACATTAGCAATTCATGAAACTGCCCACAACCTGGCCTTTGGTCACAGTCAACCTTTTGCAAACAGGCTGTTTGGATTCTTTGTGAACTTGCCAATAGCCATACCTATGTCAGTTTCCTTCAAGAAATATCATCTGGATCATCATCGATATCAAGGAGATCCTGAGAAAGATGTTGACATTCCGTCAGGACTGGAAACAAGGCTGTTTAACCGTACTTTTTATAAACTCATCTGGGTAGTCATGCAACCATGGTTTTATGGCATCCGACCTTTCTTTATCAACCCAAAAGCTGTAACTTCTCTGGAGATCTCAAACATTGTTATTCAGTTTGTGTTCAATGCTTTCCTTTATCAATATCTCGGATTGAAGGCCCTAGCATATCTTATTATTGGTAGTTTCATGGCCACAGGACTTCACCCAATCTCAGGACACTTTATTTCTGAGCACTATATGTTTGTCAAAGGTTACGAAACTTACTCTTACTATGGCCCACTTAACTGGTTAACGTGGAATGTTGGATACCATAATGAGCATCATGATTTCCCGAACATCCCAGGTTCAAGGCTGCCAGAGGTAAGAATTATATTTTTTTTTGTTAGTGTCTGAAGAAATATTTGAAAATGTTGTTATTCTGTTTGTTGTTAACAGTATAATTGATTAGAAAAATTATAATTACCAGAAATTATTTAATTTAATTAACTTTTAATTTAATAAACTAAATTAAAAAAATAGAAACTCTCTGGTGCATGTATTGATTACTTTTGTGAGTAGTAAAATGCTTTATTTCTTTTCTTACTTAGATAGGTGCTAACTTGTTTTAAAAGTAAAGTTTATTTGTGCATGAGACAAACTCAAAAAAAAAAACATATGGTCACTTTTTCTTATTATACCTCAGATATAAATATGGCTAATAAAACTGTGTATCTTATCTAGGTTAATTAATACTTTATATAAGAATCAACATCACATGACTTGGGATATTCCCACACAACCATCGTTCCCCTCCTCAAAAGCCACCCATGCTACATTATTCAAGTAGCAGTTTGATTAAAAGCTCACCTGGCTTTTCTTCTATGCTCTGTGTATTGCCAGATCCTTTACTCACACCCTTTTAGGCTATTCTTTCCAGATTTAGATATTTCACCTATTCAGCTGCACTCTCCACCTGAATTCAGAGTGCTTTCACCACAACAGCTTTATCCTAATGTAACTCTCTGCCTAGAGGGGCCACAGCAGTAATCTGTCAACAAGTTAATTGCTCAGCACACTTGCATGCCCCGGGCAGAAAACCATAATATGTTTACAGTCTCTGTCCTGACAATCGATGCTTGCCACTCCACCTGGAACATGCCAGTTTGCACTTTCTGAAGCACACTCTATGAGACTTTAACAAACACATATCTAAAGAATTTGGTTGCGTCTAGCGTGTACAGCATGGTCTAGTGGTTACACACCCGCGTCACATGCCAGTGATCCGGGGTTTGTTTCCGGGTCCGGTCAAGGATATGCACTACTGACGAGCTCAAATTAGAGAGAAACTCGAGTATAGTGCTTCCAAATTGACGTGGACAAGACCTTAGGTTCGTACCGGAATATGATCAGCGTTGCCAGTTGTGGGTTGTACTCAATCTTTAAATCTCAAATACCGAAACAACCAAATAAATCAAACACATATCTGACCATCTTCTTCTGCCCTTTATTCCCCAATGAGACATAGGCCTTCCACCAACCCACTCTAAGCCATCCTGTCTTTTGCTATCTCCTGCAGCTCCCTCCATATCCTCCCAATTTTATTTATCTCTGTCTGAATTCTCTTCTCTATGTGTTTTTAGGTCTCCCAGTATTTTGTTTGCCTTGTGGGTTCCAGATAAGAGAGTGTCTAGTTACATTTTCATCAGATTATCTCAGTGTCTCATATCCAGCACAAGTTTCTTTTCCTCAGCTGTTGATTCACTGGCATTTTAGTTCTTTCCCTGAGCTCTACATTAGTAATTGTGTCATACCAATTTAGTCTTTTCTGTACAAGCACCAGTTAGGGAATGTCTGTAATTTATTTGTAATTCTTTTGCTTGTTCTCCATGTTTCTGATCCATACAGTAATACTGTTTTAACATTTGAGTTAAACATTCAAAGTTTGGTGTTAAGTTTAACTTCCTTTGACAGCCACAAATTTCCTAGTGCTGTGAAAAATTCCCTTGCCATTTGTATTCTTATTTTAGTATCTCTTCTGTTCCCCCATTTTTTCCAACACTGGTTCCCAAATAGGTGTATAATTCCGCCTCTTGAAGTGAGGTTTCACCAAGGAATATTGGGTTGTTATTTGCTTGGTGTAATCTCATTATTTTTATCTTTCCTCTGAATTTTTAGACCTAATTGTTGTGACATCTAATTAAGTATGATCAATTTATCCTGCATTTGATTATCTGTAACAGGAGCACAATACTGTTAACAAAGTCCAAATCATTAAGTTGCTTTGATAGAGTCCACCAAATTCCATTTAAGGCGGTAGTTGTTGTTGTCTTCATGACACAGTATATAGTCAGTAAGAATAATAATGATAAAATTCATGCCTTTCATACTCCATATACCTTTCATATGTATCTTCTTATTTCCCATGTGAAGACTTCTACATTTCCTATCTTTATATGTTGCCATTGTTAAGATGATTTTCTGTGGGATCCCATAGTGCAGCATCAGTCTGCAGTAGGTATTTCCTATCAGTGCTGAAATGCCTTTTCATAATTCACAATCTAGTTTGATGTGGTGAATACAGTTGCTCTATTATTATGCATAATGTGACAATCTGGTCAGTGCAGGATCCATTTGGTTGGAAGCCTGCCTGTTCATCCCTTAGTTGTTTCTCAGTGGCATTTCTTAATCTCTCTAGCATGATCCTGCTTTATATTTTTCCAGGCATTGACAATAATATTATATCTCTATAATCTTCACATTCCTGAAGGTCACCTTTCTTAGACAACTTCCCAGATACCACTCTCTCCAGTCTGCTGGTATTACTTTGGACTCCCAGTCTCTACTAAATAATTTGTGCAGCAATTCAGTTGAAGTATCTATATTTGGCTTTAATAGCTTTTGCTGGAATACCATCTGGACCAGCAGCTTTCCCATTTTCAATAGTTTGATAGCTTTTCTAACTTCTTCTTCAGGTGAACTTTCACAGTTGATAGTCAGCTCCACGTTTGCCGGCTCAGTATCAGGAAGGTCATTTAAAACTAGTCTATTCAGAAGGTCCTTAAAGTATTCATCATGTGATCTTTAATGTTAGGGAGAATTTTCCCGTTACTATTTGTACGTCCATTTGGTTGATTATATTTTCCTTCCAATTTCCTTGTGGTGTTATAAATGCCTCTGACTGTTACCAACAGTTTACCTGTTTTTCTCGTCTACTAAGTGTTGGAAGACCTGGTACTTATTAGAGACTGACCATAAGCTGTTCCTTAAATTGGTGAATAATTATCTATTTTCATTCATTACCCTAGTCTGCTCTGTGGTGAAGGTGTAACAGGTGCAATTTGTAATCCGCATACTGTTCCAAACACAGCTGTGGGTGATTTGGAAGCAAACTGCCATGCACTGGTTTCATACTGGTATGAGTGCCAGTTGTTCAGAAAGTAATGGCAAACTACTGAAAGTAAACTTGCCAAGAAATAACAAACAGCCAAAAAATGCTGGGGTTGACTGCATGCAACATCCTGTAAAGGATATGCAACTAACTGTTTTAAACCCTTCTCCATTGTTTCACTATGATCTGTTCGAACCAGTGTTATCTGATCCTATTTTGGCATTTAGGTCACCCATCAAAATTTTGATGTTGCCATTTCTTAGATCAGTGGTTCTCACCTGGTGGGGAATTCCCCCCCCCCCCCCCCAAGGGGGGAATTTTAGGGTTTCCAGAGGGGGAATTAAGATTATTTCAAGATCGCGTTAATACAAGAACCGATTACTTGATATTGTTTTTCCCTTCATACTGTACAGTTCTGTACGTCTCACCTTTCTAAAATTCAATTTATAAAGTAAGTAGACCCACAAATCATGTTTTATGTGGACATCTAGACTTGTTTTAGTATGTGCTATTAAATTTAGCTTTCATTATTACGTATACTGTGTAGGGGCAGGGGCGGGATTTTTAGGTAGGAAATACGAAAGGGGGGAATGACGTTCTGAAAATATGGTGAAGGGGGGCACAGGCCGAATTTTTAGGTAGGAAATACGAAAGGTGGGGAATGACGTTCTGAAAATATGGTGAAGGGGGACACAGGCCAAAAAAGGTTGAGAACCACTGTCTTAGATTAATAATTTGAAGTTTGTCATGTAAAATTTCTCCTTAACTTATTCCTCTTGATCATTTGTTGGTGCATAACATTGGATCACATTCATGTTTATTTTATTTTTCCATGGTTCTAAATGTTGCTTTTATTATTCTAGAACTCACTACTCTCCACTCTATTAATGCTTTCTTTGCCTCTTTGGATAACATTAGGTCACCCTTTCACTGTGAGGGAATTTTCCTTTGTATGCTTAAGAACAGTACTGTTTTTGTGTGTGTGTTTAGATGCTGCCTGCTTTTTCAATTCCACCTTGATTCACATAATCCCAGATTGCTAATCTTATAATATTTAATTTCTTCTACCACCTGTACTGTTTTTCCTAATTCATACATAGTTTTAATATGCCAAGTGACAATCCTGGAAATTTTCCAAGGTATAAGTAATTTAATCGGCGCTCATGGTTGGCTGGGTCATTTTGTTTAGAAGACAAAATGGGTAAAAGGCAAGAGAATTGATTGCATTGCACCGGGTTATATTCCATATGACTTAGTCTTCCTTTTGTCTTCTAGTCTGCCGAAAGTGTTGTACAGAGCATGAACTGCGTAGCTCCAATGATGACCCCCAGGGGCTACACAAAAATTGCACTCATGAACAGAATAATTGAGTCCGAAAATGAAATGAATCCGTAACATTCGTATCACGAGACGACCACGGCTTGACTACTTTGCACAGAGACCCCAGTTAGAAGATGATGTGTGTTAGGGGAAGAGAAATTGTATTATAATTGTATTATACTTCATACACTTGACTGTAGGCACAATTTTCTGTTTTATATCTTTGTTGTATTTGCATGTTTAGAAACATATTATTTGTGTTTTGATTTACAGGTGCGAAAAATTGCTCCTGAGTTCTATACATGTTTGCCTTGTCATCATTCATGGGTTAAAGTTATTTGGGATTTCATATTTGACCCAGAAATAGGACCATACTCAAGAGTCAAACGCTTAACTGACAGCAAGAAAGGAAACTGAAGAAACTGTACTGTTAAATATGAAGAGAGATACAGAGTAATATTAAACAGGTACTTGTGAAGTTTTTTAGTGGTGGTAAATACATCTTGCAAATGTTTAAGAACCCAGATTCAGTTGTTTTCTGACAATACTTCTCCTAAAGGAAGTGGAAGTAAATTGAGCCTCATTTTCCTATATTAGGTTTAGCGATTGTACTTAGATTGGTTATATTTTAAACACAAAACGCCACAAACAGTAGGGTGCATGATTTATTACCTGGCATATTTTGCTGCATCTCATGTGTATACTATAGAATTATGTATCATATCGGGCATCTCATCAGTGGAATACTGCAGAATTATGTATCATATGACATTGCTCCTCATTCAAGCAGTATCATAGACTGTATTATATATGTCATTGAAAATATGATTCATACACTCACTTGTTATAAAACTGATAGAGGTAATGTTTATGTAGGGCTGGGTATCCACAAAATCTCTGTACAATTCATTTTTGGACAAATAAATCCTATTAATATTAATCTCTTTTATGACCAAGTACTAACTTTATCTTACTAATTATCAGTATTTTAGTTTCTCTTTGGCATGCAGTTATGTCACTTTTTGTTCCAGTTACTCCCAATGGTTTTGCTTTCATCAGTGGTGTTAACTACATAAAAAAAAAAAAAAAACTGCGGCTTCTTTCAATGAAATCTTCAAACAATTAACAGATTTTAACAAGTATAAACTAACTTCAAATGAAGCTCTTTTGTCAATAAAGTAAGTAAAGTAAAGGACCCTACACCACATCTTGCATCATAGTTGGTTTATGATGCTAAGTCTTATCCTTAATAGACCACTTGGTATTCGATGTGTGGTGTGGTAATTAATATTATGAACAGTGCCCACCTTTACTTCCCAGAACATTAACAGATTTTAACCAGTAAAAACTACCTCCAAATGAAGCTCTTTTGTCTGCAAAGTAAGTAAACTAAAGGACCCTACTCCACATCTTGCATCATAGTCGGTTTAAGTCCTATCATTAATAGACCACTTGGTATTTGATATGTGGTGTGGTCATATTATGCCGAGTGCTCATCTTTCTCCCCAGAACATTACCTGGAACTCATATTAGGTTGGGTCAACTTGGGAGCGCAGATCAATTTTTAAAACATCCCTGCATTGATCACATGACCACCGTGTTACTGCGGCTCATTCTTTTTGTCTGTAGGATTTAGTAGAACTGTTATTACTTGTCTGACTTCAGTTTATAAGTATAAGTGTACACAGCAGAAGCAAACCGGGGTCTTGAGCCTGAGGAATTAAGGCCACCTGGCTAGTGCAGTCGATTGGCTATTCTTCATGTGTACCAATCAAAATGTCATGTATGTTGCTTTCTACATTTAGTCAGCGCGTACAAACAACATCTGATGTATTTGCGTATTTTCTTTAATTTTAACAAGTTGTGTTTTTGATCCCTGTGAAAGTAATCCACTTGTGATTTTATTGTAATCATCACTGTCCCGATTGGGCAGCTGCTGTGATTGCCAATTAGTCAGCTGTTGCACTGAAATAAAAATTTGGCATTGTATTTTATTTCTGTAAGCTTGCCATCCACTAACACTTTGAATGCACTTAATAATATTTTATACACGCGTTAAACATGACTAGAAGTGAATTCCTGTGACATTTTTACTTACTGATTGAGATAATGTATATAACATATAACTATAACTACTATAACCTCCACCGTGATATCACTGAATATATAACTGAAAATGTACTCTTGATCTGATGTTTAAATTTACAGCCCATTCCCCGTCTCCACTTTTGCAACACCAGAATGGTGACCCCAAGAACCATGCTTATGATATCAAAACCTTCTGGCGAGGCCTCTTTATGAGTTTTGACTAGATTAGGAGAGATACACAACTTATTGCCTGGAAAGTAGACTGGAGGGCATTCGACTGCTAGGAAAGTAGACTGAAGGATATTCGACTGCTAGGAAAGTAGACTGAAGGGCATTCGACTGCTAGGAAAGTAGACTGAGGGACATTTGACTCTAGAAAAGTAGACTGAAGGACATTTGACTGCCAGGAAAGGCAAACCAAAATAATTTGGTTTAGCGAAAGACCATTTTCATTGCACACGGATACCGCCATTAGTGAGAACGTGTCCTCCTATAGTTGACAAAAGGAGAATCTCACCACAATCCATGTGTAGCGCCAATAAGGATCCCGATTTGACGCATGCCAGATTTTATTTCAGAATCATAAACAGACACACCGATCCTGCATGAGTGAAAGAGGTGCATAACTAAATGCAGCCTCCCTGAAAGAGGAACAGCGCAGAAGAAGAGCACCGTATAAGGTGGTCTAAACACAGAATCGTAACAGTGATTGCTTTTGTGAACTCATGCTCTTAAATATTCTTAATACTCAGCATCGTCATCATATGCCCTGCCAAATTGTGTTCATGTATCTGCACAGATCTCGGACACTGGTGTTCTGGATCAGTTTATTTGATCCTTGCCACGGTCTTAGGCCAACCCTCATCGCTTCTCTTAGTCTGCTTCTGACTCTTTTACCTCTGAACTTTTTAGTCATAATGATATTTTCTAACACTTCTCATTAAATGACCAAAGAACAGTGTTTATCTCTTTCTTATAGTTAATATAATGTTGAACTTTTATTAGTATGTTCTGCCTTTTCCAAGCACTCGTTTGTTAGTTAGTTAGTTAGTTAGTCGCAGTTCCAACTTCACAGCAACGGGTCGTCCCCATTATGCTCCGTTCCTGTGCCAGTGAATAGCACACAAAATGCTCCCCACTGCCCAATGTGAAAAGTGGAAAAGACAGGAGTCTCGACAAACAACAGCCTGCACAGATACACTGTGCATAATACCGCCACCAGAATGTCAACACAATAGTCCCCCACGAAACACCCAGTTCATCTCTGATGGAATCGGCAGTCATTTTCCCATCTGGATGTTTCCTAGATGTTCACCCACACAGTCCACGAAATACAGTTCATCGTCGGTGGCAGTCAACCAGAAGCCACGCATTTCTGCATAAGGCAAAAACCGGTCAACTCTGGGACATAGCCATCTGCCATCGCTCCGAACATGCAGTCACCTTCCAAAAAACCTCGGGCATATTCAAAAGCATTTCACACGAAACTCACAGCTCACAGTGTCGCGCCACACACTCACTCAGTAGCAGGGCGACGGAACCATCAAGCCTCCTTAGTCGCCTCTTACGACATGCGCGGTAGGCTACAGTGTTGCTATTCTTTGCTTCCCTTATGGGCCCCGGCAACACACGGGAGCACTCGTTATTTACTCTAACTGTGGCAACATTAGTCTCAGAAACCACATCTCTGTTGCTTCAAAGCTTTCCCTAATTTGTTTATTCACATTCCAAGATCCAGTCATGCAGCAGAACAGGTTCTACATCATATTTCTGTACTATCTTTCTGACATTTATGTGAGCGACTTACTACATAAGATAATTATCATCTTCTGAAATGGCGCTTTTATAAACTTCGTCTGTTCTACTCTTAATCTCTATCACTTACGTTCTATCTGATGTTATAGTTAGTTAGTCGACAGATCATCCTCATTGCACATCGAACCATTCAGTCCATAAGTGCTCGGATCGCCTCCTTAGCTAATCCTGCAGCGTGTAGCAACTGACTACACCAGTTCTGTGTTGGTTTATTACTCTTCTTTGGCTTCCCGCGTTATCGCAGTCTGGCCATGGTTGTAGATTCACAGTCATCACTTGGTTCTCGCAAAAGTCTTACTTCTCGTAGAGCATTCAGAATGTCAGCCTGGTCCATGGTTCGCCCGCCTTCCACAGTAGCCTTACCTGCAAACTTGTCAGTCCGCTAATTTCCTCGTACACCCGCATGCCCTGGCATAAAAAAATGAAACTAATCGTGGAGACCGCTCCAGAGACGGCAGCCACTCTCTTCGGATCCATCCCATCTATGTCTTCTTGAGCATGCTCATTGAGTCACTAAGGAAACGTGCCCTAGTGAATGTCTGTGTCTTGAGCCATGTTATTGCTTTACTTATTGCCATGACTTCCATAGTCAGGCTACTTGTGGTCAAAGCAAAAGCACCAGAATCTTCCTTCACAATTCTCCCTCCGGCCTGAGCCGTAAAGGCCCATGAACTTCTCACTCGTCGAACGACCCACCCATCTGTGTAAATGACAGCATCACCCTCCAAAGAATTCTCAAAGATCAAAGCTTGTACTTCTACTTCCACAGCAGCCGGACTTTCTTGTCTGCATTTTCTGTCTAGTTGGATGCAAACTGAAAGGACGTACAGAAATCTGTTGGCATTCGTACCCATTCCTCGCCAGGTTCTAAGTCCTCAAGTGAACACACCTGTTGAAAAATGTCTTCGGCTTGACCCGAATATATTGTTGTTGGTTCAGAGGTCCAACTGCCACATCTAAAAACTACTTTCCGTTGGAAGAGGGCTGCAGCGATCCAAACTAAGAAGTAATGGACTTATCTTGAGTTCAAGAAGCTGAAACATTAAGAAATCCAACGATACTCTTTTGTACTCATCCACAAGATCAATCGCCGCAGCACATGTGTCAATGCCTGAGTGGAAACCTTCACAGACATCATGGGCAAAAACTACTGCGTTGGTCCAGGTTTCTCTGTTTGGACGGTACCCTCCAAGGGTAGGTGGGAAACAACCTTGCCTCTCTAGCTGACTTGATATTTTCCTGGCAATTAACGTCTCCAGCAGTTTGCCTATTGTAAATAGTAACCTAAACATGCTGCGAAAACACTCATGATTGATTCGCACAGATGCACGAAACTCCGTTGCACCGGCGAAAATCTTGAGAGGAAACTCCTGG
Source organism: Cepaea hortensis (assembly GCA_963921405.1). Lineage (NCBI taxonomy): Eukaryota > Metazoa > Mollusca > Gastropoda > Stylommatophora > Helicidae > Cepaea > Cepaea hortensis. The sequence continues at coordinate 28,224,460 of OY992894.1, read as the reverse complement.
TTTACATCTAAGCGCAGAAATTACTCGCACGAGATGAAATTATCCACCTTCTGCTTGAAAAAAAAAAGCGGTTTCAAAACACATAACCGCCCGCCGCCATCTTGGCCGGAAGTCTATCTGAAGTTATGTTTGCCCCTAGACATTTCAATTTATTGACTTGGTTAAGCATGACCGTCTCCGTGGCGAAAGGTTTATCGACGCAGTTCGTAATCCCGCATACCGCGTTTGAAATACAGGTGTGTGTGTGTGTTTGTTTCTTTTTTTTTTTGAAATGGTATGGGTGCCGGTCGTTCAGAAAGCAATGGCAAACTACTGAACGTAAACTTGCCCAGGGATCACGAACAGCCAAAACATGCTGTGATTGACTGCTACGTCCTGTAAAGGGCATACAACTAACTTTTGTTTAAGCATTGTTAATTCTATTTGGTATCACGTGTTAGTATAATCTTTTTCTTTGATATAACCATTGTCTCTGTTTCCTTGATAATCAAAGGAAATCCTTTTGTTTGCACCCTCTATTACTACAGTGTTTATCTGTTGTTGCAGATCTGTCGTGCTTTCAGCTATCAATACTGTATTATTGTCTTAAAGTAGATAGCTTAATTTATAACCCCCAACTCATATTTTTTTTTTTAAGTACCCTTATTATTAATTCGCTATTGAGAGATAAGAGATCCAATTTTTGAAACACACCCTTGTCTTACTCCTTGGTGTATCTGTTCATGGTTGCCCACTTTATTTCCCATTTTCACTGCCATCACTTGTTTCCAGTAAATATTGTTTTATTATTCTAAGGTCTTTCCAATCAATTTATATATCTTCAAATATTTATATAATTTCATCATATTTCACTAACCAAATACTTTAGTATGATCTATAAAGCACGAGTATAGGTCTTTCTGTGCCTCTGTTCACCTCTCAATTAGTGGTGATGTTTATATTGCATTGTTTGTACATTTCCCGTTTACAAATCCATACTATTTTTCACCAATTTCCTTCTTTATTTTCCTTCTGTTTCTCATTATTCGTAATTCTGAGTAGAATTTTGGTGACATAGTTTATGAAGTTGACCTTTCACATGCTTTAATATCCACCATTATTTTGATCATTGCATCATGTTTCACTTTATCAGATGCCTTGGTGTAATCTATAAAACACAAGCACAAATATACTCACATTTCTCTGTTATTTCAGAGCTGGTGTGTGTTTTCGTTTGATCTGTACTTTATATATTTATTTCAATTGAGTATTCTGATACGGTTTGTGAACTAACACAGTATTGAGCATTACTGATATTGCTATTTAATTGTCTTTGTTTTCTAACGCATTCAATGATGGTCGTGCTAACATCAAGTTAATATTTACAAATATTAATGCAAAATGTTTTTTCATAAACCGGTGACTTTAAATACATTTTTTATTGTTACAAATTATTATTATGTTATATAGTGTATATATTGCAATGCCCTCAATTCGCTCGGCATACAAAAGTATGCATACACACACATACTGAGCGACTCAATGTACACGCTCAAGAAGGTCCAGAATGACTGCACACAACATGAGTGCGCAACACACTGCGCACATCACACTTAGTCCAGCTAACTTTCATCTACGTACTGGGACATTCAGGCATGAAATGCAACTAGCGAACCGATTGTTTAACGGACATGGTAGTGATCGGGGAGAGAAGGGCAGTGGATGAGCCGGACGTTATCAATGCCATTAGAGATGCAGACCAAATAGATGACTTAAAGGACGCTTGGGAAATCTACTTCTTCCTTGTATAGAGTGAGGTAGATGGGAGTGGTGCAGGGAACCGCCAGACATGAACATTTTGTCAAGGGCATGAATGAGACCTTTGATTAATCAACACAGAACTGCTGCGAACAGTCGATCTAGGCTGATGAGAATGTTAAGGAGGAGATCAAGACACTTAAAGACTACAGTGCGGTGATGATGATCCTTACAAATCTCTATTATTTTACCATTTTCCTGTGTGTTTTTGTGACATTTTCCAAAAGCCTCATCAAGGTACAGTCTTATTTGTTCTACTGCCATAAGAAGAGTACGGCCTATCATAGTATAAGAGGATGATCACGTGACTGACAATAAAATGCCACTTGGGGCAGTAGTTACTTTTAGCTATTAATCCCTCTGAAAAACCATCAAAATGTTGTGTGGTAGCAGACCCAAACAGCCGAACATTATAAAGCAGGGATGTAACAGAATAACAACATGCTAGAGGGGCATGGTAATGCAGATTACTACAGTAAGCTGATATATTTTCTCTCTGCGTAATTTTCTATTAGCGTATCACCATAATTTCTGCACTTGTTTGTTTTATAAGGGTCGATTAAATGGACACTGGAAACTATATGAGCCTTACATTGATGAATGCGTGTGCATCTCATCGATTTTTCTGTACTGTGCAATGGTATTCATGTTACATGTTTATCCCAATCAAGCGTTGATCATGGAAGCCATGCGATGTGATACGTGCGTTATCACTGCTGGAGTTTAACAGACGTAGTAGTGGTACGGGAACCATAATGGCTAGCATTCTGTTTTCCTGATGGTTTTGCTGCAATTGTCAGCACTTGAGCATTTATTTTATTTTCTATCCACTATATTGTTAAAAATAATCTTTAGAGACTTCCGGTCCCCAACATGGCGGTTAGGCATTGAACAGCTACGGCCGCTGGAGTATTTATCTGTAACCGCATAAGGAGGATGTAGATAATAGCACAACGCTGACTGCTTATGGGCCATCGAAGAAGAGAAGAAGACAAAGAGAACCTCATCTTATCTCCACGGGTAACAAGAAAAGAAAAGGTTTAAGCCAGAAGAACTTTGGGACTAGCAGGGAACTATGCTTTAATGCAAATTCCAGATAATGTTAGTTAGTTAGTCGCTGTTCCAACTTCACAGCAACGGGTCGTCCCCATTATGCCCGTGCCAGTGAATATCACTCAAAATGCTCCTCACTGCTCTATGTGAACAATGGAATAGACAGGAGTATCGGCAAGCCAACAGCCCGCACAGGTACACTGTGCATAATGCCGCCAGAATGCCAAACAAAAGTCCTCCACGAGAAATACAGTTCATTGTTGATGGAATCGGCAGTCACCAGAAAGACTTCACTGACCCGGGTTTCATCCCATTTGGCTCGGTCTCTTTCCGCAGGGCGACCTGCCTAAAGCGCCGCACAAAGCACGAACTCCGTAGCTCCAGTGACGACTCCCAGGCGTCTCCTGAAAAATGCCCCCGTGAACCGAAAAGGCAAACCAGTCAATCCAGCAACAGCTGGCCACCATCGTTCCGAACATACAGTTCACGCTACAAACTGTGAACAGATGTAAAAGCATTCCACATGAAATTCACAGCTCACAGTGTCGCGCCACGCACTCAGTAGCAGGGCGACGGAACCATAGCCTCCTTAGTCGCCTCTTACGACGTGCATGGTAGGCAACAGTGTTACTATTCTTTGCTCCCCTGTATGGGCCCCGGCAACACACGGGCGTGTGTCCAGACAATGGATCACTGAGATGGACTGGACCAGCATGGAACAAATAATGATTAACGTCACTTGAACGACAAAGACTAAACATAACACATAATTAATAACTATAATGAAATCTTTATTGAATGAATCTCGTGGTCTGAAAGTAAATGGACACCCTGGCACAACACATGCCCGATGCGTACAGTGGAGAGAACCTATGTTCCCACAGTGAGGGTCACTGCTGCCTAACAGCAATGGTCGCATGACCGAGCACCCCTTCCACCGACTATTAAGAACTTAACAAATAATTTCAGGGTTGACAATAACGATAAGAACAAGGACGGGCTCTCTATTGAGCCCACCCAAGAGCTCGGTGGTTAACGCGTACAGTAAATGGAACTAAAAAATCCCACAGTAATGATAACTGCTGCCTGGCATTATCAGCAGTGAGTGGCCTCTGGTCGATGAGGAGACCTCAGCCATGTTCAGCTGGGTCTGTGGGTACCCTCAGTACCCACCTGTGACACTCACATCCATAAGCTAACTGGGACAAGCACAAGAAAAAGTCGCAACCTAACCAAAAACATAATTACAGTCATGGTCATGGGCACAAACATTGATGGGGAAAAACAACCAACCAGTCAAGCGGAAAAGAAAACCTGCAACTCTAACTACACAGGCATAAACTAGGGTATGGAAATCTCGACTATTGGATCCGTTGGGAGGTTAGGGGGAAAATGAGGGGGGGGGAGGGGGTAAGGGAGAACCCAGGAATTTTCTCTCATCGTAACTAGGAGTGAGGAGTCATATCCTCGACAATCGTGCATCGGTGTTCCAGCAGAAATGCTTTCTCGCCAGGCACATGTTGGACAGCAAATTGACTGTTTCTTTTCTCCCCAGATCTTACACCTGGATTGTTGATATCTGTGACACAACCTGGTCCCACTCACCGTCTTTATACTTGTTTAAAGATGGAGATGGTGTGAGGGAAACAGTTACATTCCTCCTCCCAACCCGATGCCAATGCGCCCGTCAACCGCCGAAGCCGCTCCCGAACTGAATCGCCGGGGCAAAACAGTGAGCGCTTTTTGGTCGGGTCAATTACCCTTAATGCTCCAGCCCTGAATGGGGCCTTGGTGGTTACGTCAGATCAACATCATCGTGATGAGCTGTATCTATCGATGGTAATAGGGAAAGAATCTACACGCAGAAATCGGTCAAGTGCACTACAAGTAGTAGCACGTTTATGGGCTACGCTTGAGTTAAACTATTCTTGAAAAACGCAGAGTACAGTGCAGATCTTCATACTTGTTTTGTAGGCTACAGCAAGGCCTTCGACAGTGTTTAACATCAGAAATTGTGGAACACAACAACTGCTGTGGCGTTTCCAACACATGTGATCCAACTTATTGAATCAGTATATAATGAACAAACAGCAAGTAGCTGCCAACAGCTGTTCAACATTTATGCAGAAAATGTACTAAGAAACGTCAAAAAAACATAATGAGATAAGAGACATGTTTTGTTCTATTCGTGGTTGGTGGAAACCCAGTGTTCCAGAACGCTGATGAGATATACGCACACTCGCTCGGGTACACACACTCAAGGGGTTTTAATGCACTGCACCGGGGTTGATCCCATATGGGTTAGTCTCCTTCTGCATAGCGGCTTGTCGAAAGTGTCAAAAAGAGCACTAGCTCCGTGGCTACAGCAATGACCCTCAAGGATCTCCAAGAAAATATTTCTCGTAAACCGAATGATGAAGTCCGGCGCGCGCGCGTCGTGTGTGTGTGTGTGTGTGTGTGTGTGTGTGTGTGTGTGTGTGTGAGAGAGAGAGAGAGAGAGAGATTACACATGTAAGAACAGTTTTGGTCTGCCCAATCGTAGCATGCATGTGCAAGTTTCTAACGACTTCTCTGGGTTCACACACAAATATACAAATTCACAGAATTAATATTATTTTGCTCAACTGATAAAGTGCCATGGGATGATAAATCGTCTTGTTCAAACTTCCTGTACCTTTCATAGGTTTATAAATCAAACTATAGTGAAAATTTCAATACAGTAGTTTTCCCAGTGCAAATCCCTTTAATTTGATATTAAAACAACACACCTGCAACCATATTAACAACTATTAAGTCATAACTGCGACGCACCCCTACTTCGCATTTTCAGCCATCCATCTTTGTTTGGTCGAAACCTAGTTTTTTGTTTGGTACTGAATCTGTTAAATATGGCGTGCTATTAATTAGATAAGTTGGAAAGATGAAAGCATTAATTCTTTGTAAATCTACAGAATATAATAGGAAATTCCCCGAAACTTCTTCTTCTTCTTCTTTCGTTCGCTTGAAATATGTCTGTAACTGCAATGTTGTCTCTAGTATGAATCTAACAGTCTTTTTTAGTTCACTCAGCGGTCCATAGAGTTTATCTTCCACTGTTGTCTCTCTAGGCCAGAAGGTTCGCCTGGATATGTTGTAGTTTGGGCAGTCCTGGAGTATGTGCTCTGCTGTCTGCGACGCCAAACCACATGTGCACATTCCTGAGTCACCAATCTTGAATTTTGTATACATGTGGTTGCGTAATCTATTGTGTCCTGTTCTGAGGCGCAGAATAATGACCTGTTCTGGTCTGTCCATAACGTGGTAGTCGTCTTGAGTAGGGTTTGGTGGCCTTCTGACTGATTTAATCACTACTTTCTTGTAGTGGTATGTATCCCCGGACAGTATTACCAAAAATCAGATAGATTATATTTTAATACAAAGAAGATGGAGATCAAGCATAACATCTGCAAACACCCTACAAAGTGCAGGATGTGATACGGATCATCAGTTATTAGAAGCAGATCTGAAATTAAAACTCAAAAAGCTTACCCGAGGACCAAGGCCACTTCGTTTTGATCTCACAAAAATACCAGATGCATACATTGTAGAAGTTAGGAATCGTTTTGGGGTCTTCATGTCTGTACAAGAGGAAATGACACCTGATGAACTGGCAGTACAAGCTAGAGATATCTTGATAACTGCAGCCTAAGATTTATTTCCGACCAAGAAAAAGCAACTTGAGCCATGGATTACATCAGACACGTTAGAATTAATAAAACAACGAAGAGAACTGAAACAGAAAGGAGGTGAATCCGATAACAGCAGGATGAAGTATAAATCTTTAACTCGAGAAATAAGAAAGAACACAAGAAAGGACAAAAATCAATATATACAAGATTGCTGTACCAGAATAGAGCAATATCATAAGACTGGAAGAGATTACGAAATGTTCAACGAAATGAAGTTATTGACAAGAAATGTTCAACCTCAATTGAATGTTATCTGTGACAAGATGGGAAATACCTTAACAGAATCTAGACAAATTCTAGAAAGATGGCAGGAGTATTGCAGTGGAATATATGATATGATTGACAGAGAGGATATGAATGAGATACATGAGCCAACGACAGCAGAGACAGAACCTGAACCCTCATTAGATGAAATTGCATGGGCAATAAAGAACGTGAAGAATGGTAAATCACCTGGATGTGATGAGATACCAGCTGAGCTAATTAAAGCGGGAGGAGAAGAAAGCATACAAATTTATCACGCATTATGTAAAAAGATATGGTATATGGCCAAAAGATTGGAAGAGAACTATCTTCATTCCAATACCAAAAAAGGGCAACCTGAAATTATGCACCAACTATAGAACTGTTGCCATGATCAGTCATGCAAGTAAAATTCTACTAAAAATCATAATGGGAAGACTTCGTAAGAAAATGGAAGAAGAAATTAACGTGGTTCAAGCTGGATTTAGACAAGGAAGAGGAACAAGAGATCACATTCTCAATATGCGTTTAATAATAGAGAAGTGCAGAGAATTTAATGTAAACATATTCTCATGTTTTGTGGATTATTCAAAGGCATTTGACTGTGTACAACATCAGAAACTTTGGGAAATCATTAGGAATATGGGCTTTCCACCACATGTAATACAACTCATAAGAATGCTCTATTTAGACCAACAAGCAGCGGTTAGAATAAATGGCGAGACATCAGATTGGTTAGACATCAAGCAAGGAGTCCGTCAAGGATGTGTGCTGTCCCCCTATTTGTTTAACCTGTACGCCGAAAATATAATGAGAAATGTAAGAGATGATATTAATAGGGAGCTATATGATGCCGTAAATATCGGTGGTCTTGACATACCAGAAATTCGGTATGCTGATGACACAGTATTGCTATCCACAACACAGACTGGTATAGAAAACCTAATAGCCTAAACCCAATTGAATAGTGAAAATCACAACTTGTATCTTAACATTGCAAAAACAAGGATAATGCATACAGATAAAACCACTATGGAGAAAGAAATATATGTTAATGAGGAAAAATTGGAGGTGGTGGAACATTTTGAAAATCTTGGGTCATTGATTACCAACAACGGTGACACAATGAAAGAAATTAAATGACGACTATCAATTGCTCTTCAAAGACTAAAACAACTGAATAAATTATGGAATGAGACAGACAGAATTTCAAAAATTTGATTTTTAAGAGTATGCATCTTTCCCATTGCAACATACGCCTGTGAAACCTGGACACTTACTAAACAAGCCGAGCAGCGCATAAATGCCTTTGAATATAAATGTTATAGACGAGTTCTAAGAATATCTTGGGTAAAGAAAAGAACAAATGCATCAATACTTCAAGAGCTGAATATTGAAGAAGGTTGGCTATTAAAAACGATAAAACAAAGAAAATTTAAATATTTTGGTCACTTGAAACGTCACGAAAGTTTGGAGAGAACAATAATGGAGGGGTTTATGCCTGGGAAGAGAGGAAGAGGAAGGCCAAAGAGAAGATGGGTGCAGGATGTGGCGGATGATCTCCAGATGGGTGTATCGGACGCGGGACATCTTGCTTATGATCGAGAGGTTTTCCGGAAGGTTGTTATAGGAGCGAGGTTCAGCAAAGGACATGCTACTGAATGGATTAATGAATGCTTGCTTGCTTGCTTGTGTTCGCTGGCTTGAGCTCCAACGCGAAGTCCTGTATGTCGGATGAAGGCATCCTGTTGTCCAACAACAGTGTGATGTCATACAGGACTTGAGGTTTGCGTGAGTATCCGTTGTCCCATGTCTGGCTTATTGGTGTGCAGACTGGTGGTTCCTCGCCGTACATGCAGACACTCTCCGACTTCGGAGGAATCGGCGATCCTACTGACTTTAGCCAGGATCCCGAAGGGACCTGTTGCCCAGGACGCTCGACGAGGACGCGTCAATAGGTCTTGGCCAGTATATAACCCGGCCCTGGTGCCTTGGAAACACCTCTGCGTCCCGATTAATCAATGAGTGGTATGTAACGGGCACATGAGGCTGTTCTTCTTTTCCTCCTTCCTTAGCCAATCGATCAGCTCTGCCGTTTCCGGGTACTCTACAGTGGGATGGTATCCACTGTATGGTGACCTTATGCTGACTGCTAAGTTCAGAAAGTAGTGTCCTTAGTACTGGCAATTTCCCAGACAGGAGCGCCTCGAGTACTGATTTTGCACCTGTCAATAGCACCACAGGTTGTGTACCATTTCTGGTATTTAGTAATTTCTCTGTTGTTATCTTGCTTGTGTGGAGCGGCATGTGCACATTCCTGAGTCACCAATCTTGAATTTTGTATACATGTGGTTGCGTAATCTATTGTGTCCTGTTCTGAGGCGCAGAATAATGACCTGTTCTGGTCTGTCCATAACGTGGTAGTCGTCTTGAGTAGGGTTTGGTGGCCTTCTGACTGATTTAATCACTACTTTCTTGTAGTGGTATGTATCCCCGGACAGTATTACCAAAAATCAGATAGATTATATTTTAATACAAAGAAGATGGCTTGTTTAGTAAGTGTCCAGGTTTCACAGGCGTATGTTGCAATGGGAAAGATGCATACTCTTAAAAATCAAATTTTTGAAATTCTGTCTGTCTCATTCCATAATTTATTCAGTTGTTTTAGTCTTTGAAGAGCAATTGATAGTCGTCATTTAATTTCTTTCATTGTGTCACCGTTGTTGGTAATCAATGACCCAAGATTTTCAAAATGTTCCACCACCTCCAATTTTTCCTCATTAACATATATTTCTTTCTCCATAGTGGTTTTATCTGTATGCATTATCCTTGTTTTTGCAATGTTAAGATACAAGTTGTGATTTTCACTATTCAATTGGGTTTAGGCTATTAGGTTTTCTATACCAGTCTGTGTTGTGGATAGCAATACTGTGTCATCAGCATACCGAATTTCTGGTATGTCAAGACCACCGATATTTACGGCATCATATAGCTCCCTATTAATATCATCTCTTACATTTCTCATTATATTTTCGGCGTACAGGTTAAACAAATAGGGGGACAGCACACATCCTTGACGGACTCCTTGCTTGATGTCTAACCAATCTGATGTCTCGCCATTTATTCTAACCGCTGCTTGTTGGTTGAGGCTGTTCTTCTTTTCCTCCTTCCTTAGCCAATCGATCAGCTCTGCCGTTTCCGGGTACTCTACAGTGGGATGGTATCCACTGTATGGTGACCTTATGCTGACTGCTAAGTTCAGAAAGTAGTGTCCTTAGTACTGGCAATTTCCCAGACAGGAGCGCCTCGAGTACTGATTTTGCACCTGTCAATAGCACCACAGGTTGTGTACCATTTCTGGTATTTAGTAATTTCTCTGTTGTTATCTTGCTTGTGTGGAGCGGCTGGCCGAGTGGCTAGATGGCCGGGCTCTCCTTCGGGAGACCCGGGTTCGAATCCTTCATAAGGCGTGGAGTTTCTTCTGTCTGGAGCAAAAAGAAAACTCTAACTTGCACAGTTCGCGACGACTGCACTAGACATGCGGCCTTAATTTCACAGGCTCACGATCTCCCTGTCATTCACCGCAAGGTATTATAGGCAGTAAATGACAGCTATCTTGATTGCCTCAATTTCATCATCATAATTATGGCAGTACTTTCCTGTTGGTACTCTGGCCGTGTCCACTAGTATTATTTGGGTATTTTATGTACACTCCCGCTCCTCCATTTCGAACATCATTTTGTGCTGACCCATCTGTGTAGACTCGGATACAGAGGTCCTGTGGGTATTCTTCATCAAGGAAGCTCAGAGTGGTTGTTCTGCGCTGTACACTGTTCGGTTCTCCGTTGTCACTTTTGTTTGTATTTGTAGTGATAGACTATGTTCATCTTTCTATGGAGTTGTTTGTATAATGAACTGTATGTTCATAAAAATTGCGGACGGCCGGTTGCTGAATTAGCTGGTTTTACCTTATGGAGTGAAATGTGTGCAAACGCTGATTTTCTAGTGGCCTGCCGCTTCCGTCGACGATGAACTGTAATTTTAATGATGGACTATTGTGTTGGCAGTCTGGCAGCGACCTTATGCATGTATGCCTGTGCGTGCTTTTGGTTTGTCGGGACTGCTGTCTGTTCCATTTTTCACACCGGACGGTGAGGAGCATTTTTGTGTGATATTCACTGGCACAGGAGCGGTGCATTATGAGGTGACCATTTGCCATAAAGTTGGAAGCGCGACCAACGACTATCTAATGCTGAACAGTGCCAGAACATCCCTAATTGACACAGTTATAAGTTATAAAGTTATACAGTGACCTCATCGTCTATGTCCTGTTGAGAGGGCTACAGGCTCGTTTTCCCAAAGCAGTCCGGGTGATAATTACATTAAAATTAAATTATGGTATAGTTAGTTAGTTAGTCGACAGATCATCCTCATTGAACATCGAACCATTCAGTCCATAAGTGCTCGGATCCCCTCCTCAGCAAATCTCGCAGCGTGTAGCGGCTAACGACGCCAGTTCTGTGTTGGTTTATCAATCTTCTTTGGCTTCCTGCGTAGTGTTCTTGTTTGGCCACCCCTCTTTTAATTTGCTGCTCTAGCAGTCTGGCCATTGTTGTAGATTCACAGTCATCACTTGGTTCTCGCAAAAGTCTTACTTCTCGTAGAGCATTCAGAATGTCAGCCTGGCCCATGGCGCGTCCGCCCTCCACAGTAGCCTCACCTGCGAGCTTGTCAGCCCGCTCATTTCCTTGTACTCCCGCATGCCCTGGCACGAAAATGAAACTAATCTTTGCCAGCCGAGACCGCTCCAGAGGCACCAACCATTCTCTTCGGATCGACCCCTCCTCTATCCTCTTGATCATGTTCATTGAGTCGCTAAGGAAACAAGCCCTAGTGAATGTCTGTGTCTCGAGCCATGTTATTGCTTTACTAAATGCCGTGACTTCCATGGTCAGGCTACTTGTGGTTTCAGTGAAAGCACCTGAGTCCTCCTTCACAATTCTCCCTCCGGCCCGAGCTGTAAAGGCCCATGAGCTTCTCACATGGCGGACGACCGACCCATCTGTGTAGATGACCGCGTCACTGTCTAGCGAATTCTCGAAAATCAACGCTTGTACTTCAGCCTCCACAGCAGCCGGATTTTCTTGTCTGCATTTCCTATCTAGTTGGATGCAAACTGAAAAGGATGTGCAGAAGTCTGTTGGCACTTGCACCCACTCCTCGCCAGGTTCTAAGTCCTCAAGTGAACACACCTGTTGAAGAATGTCTTAGGTTTGACCCATCCACGACCGTCCTCTTTTTAACCTGCTGCCCTTCACCTTCCTAATTTCACTATGCAGTGGATGTTGTGTGTTTGCGTTAACTCTGAGGTAGGCGCGTGCCCTGCAAACTTGTATTCTCTCTTCAATGGTTGGAAAATCAAGAAGGTAGCGCATCGCCCTGCATGCTGTATCTCTTGTACATCCAAGAATAATGCGCATAGCTTCATTCTGTATCCTTTCCATCCTTTCTATCTGCTTATGGCTGAGAGTCAGGATTGCCATTGCATACTCCAAAACAGACATGACCAACCCTTCGTACAGAAGACATAGATGGCGCTGCTCACAGTTTGCTGCCGCCATCACCCGCATCGCAGCCAAACCCCGCTTGGCCTTTGTTATCACCTGGTCTATGCGCACATTATAAGCAAGGCTTCGATCAAACCGTATCCCTAGGTAATTCATTGCCTGCGTTCTTTCCACCGTCTCTGAACACAGCATTACAGTTGGTGTTGGAGTGTTGACAATATGATTATTCAACGAGAACCAAGTCCCTGTTGCCTTTGTTGGGTTGACCATTGCCCCAGCTTCATCACACCAAGTACTTATGCGATTGAGTTCGGTTTGTAGTTCCACAGCAACCTGCTCTCTATCCTTACCCTGACGATACACTAAAACATCATCGGCATATGACAATGTCCTGCCAGGTCCAGTGATCTGCTCACTGGTGATTCTCACTGTGTAGGCGTTGAACAGTACCGGAGATAATAGTGATCCCTGTGGTAGGCCAGGATATATTGTTGTTGGTTCCGAAGTCCAACTGCCACATCTAAAAACTACTTTCCATTGGAAGAGGGCTGCAGCGATCCAACTAAGGAGGAATGGACTTACTTTTAGTTCAAGAAGCTGAAACATTAAAAAATCCAATGGTACTCTGTTGTATGCGTCCTCAAGATCAATCGCTGCAGCAAAGGTTTCAATGCCTGAATGGAAACCTTCATAGACATCATGGGCAAAGACTGCTGCATTGGTCCAGGTTTCTCTTTTTGGACGGTACCCACCCAGGGTAGGTGGGAAAACACCGTGCCTCTCTAGCTGGCTTGATATCTTCCTGGCAACTACCTTCTCCAGCAGCTTGCCTATTGTATTCTGCATGGTTATAATTCAATATCCCTGAATTTTTTTGTGGTCTTTGTCAGGCTTCGGCAAGGGAATCAGATAGCTGTGTAACCATTCCCCCTTGATGCTAGCACTCCCTATACGGTTGTTGTACATGTCTGCTAGTTTCTCTAGCTCATTGTCGGTACACTTATTGATGTCGTCGTATCTTATGCCATCAGGACCTGGAGCGCTGTTTTATGATCGTCGAAGTACAGCCTTGATTTATTTCACTGTCACTGTGTCTTCATCCGAAGTGTTCTGGGCCTTGCATCTGTCTGAGGTGACCTCCTTGGCCAGATTTCGGCCTCCCATGTCTGTCTGGTTGCTCTGCTCAAGATAGCGTTCAAAGAGGGCTTTGCCCTTGTCCTCGTCAGTCCTCTGCCAGATGAGGTCAGCACCTTGGAAGTCAGAAATGCTCTTATTCTTGACTACACCACTCATGCTTTTATGTAGTCGCCAGAATAATTTCAGTGACTTGTCTGTGCTTACTCTTTGACACACCTCTGCCCATTTTTCGCTTTTAACCACCTTGACCAGTTTCTTGAAATAGCTTACTTTTGTGTGCATCTCTCTTTCTAAGTGCATTCAGGGACTAGGATGACCAGCTCTGTTCTTCTTGGCATTTTGCCATCTCCTTACAGCACTACGCTTATCCACCCAAGCCTTCTCCACCTCGAAATTCCACCACGGTGGCTGCTCCCAGCTTTTTTTCCTGCCCTGAAGCTTTCTGCGCTTGTCACGTCTTATTTTACTCACCACATCTTGCCCTGTACTGTCATACTGGAAAGTCTTTACCTTTAGCTTGTGCTGCCTGGTTCTGCCTTTCTCCACCACTATGGTATCAACCCTTTCAATCAAAGGCGCTGCGGTAGCGTAGCACACTTGTCTGCCGGTCTTGTAGTCTGTGTTTGAATCCCCCCTCGAGGTGAAAAATTTAAAAAAAAAGTTACATGGGCTTCCTGATCGGCCAGCCCTCTATGGATACCAAAAAGTATTGTTGAAAGTAAAGGATGCCGATGTGATTTACGGCATCACCCAACGAGTGCCGATTGGTATATACAATATGGTACTAGAACCACACACTCAACGCGACTCATAACGTAGAAAATGGTTATTTACTTCTACTTTGCCACTTCCAACCAGTAGTTTTCATTCAAGAGCAAAGTTTATTCCTTCCAGATGTGTGACCCCAGCTGGCGGGCCGATGTCGCACGACCTTTGACATGTCTTTTTCTTAGCTGCACATGTTTCTTTTAATAGAAACAATTTGGCATATTTCAATTGCGTTTTCATTCTGCGTGCACATGCTTTTTGGGGGGTTTTCATACACGCCAAACCTTGCGGCAACATGTACAGCTGTATAGTTTCTGAGAGTACCGTATCCCAATAACA
>OY992894.1:28184828-28204828 GCA_963921405.1 Cepaea hortensis | reverse complement strand
TCCAGATTGCTAATTTTTGCTGTGCAATTAATTTACAACATTCTTCTATAAAACGACATCTCCAAGACTGCCAGGGACTTTTTTTTCCCCGCCCGTTTAATAATTGTCCAGGATTCACAGCAGTATGTTTAAATTGGTTCTATGTTACATGGAAGAACTCTTTTTCTAACTGTCAAGGACAATGACTTATTGCAGAAAATGTTCTTCATTTAATAGAATGCAGTGTGTGATTGACCTATTCTGCTCTTTATCTCAGTGATGCATCTTCCATTTGATGTTATCCATGTGTCTAGATATCTGAATTTATTCACTTGCCCCAAAATAATGTCTTTTACTTTAACTGCACATTTAGGCAAATCTGTTTCTGTGATATCAAAATTTTTTTACTTTCTACAACCACTGTATCTATCACTTCCTGTAGATACTTCTGACTTGTTGCTATGGAGACTGTGCCATCAGGATAACGTAAGTTATTTATATTATGTCCACCAACCAGGATCCATAACATAGTTACTGAAGCTAGCGTCCCGTGAATGACAATGACGTTACACGTGACGCATGTAAATCTCTATCTGTAAAGTTTAGACGTCTTTAATTATAACCTACTAGCTGACCCTGCCCGGCTTCGCCCAGTCCCTGGTGGGAAGCATCTCATTTAATTCATATAAGTAGTCATATAAGTTCTCGTTCCCGTTACCGACTATCTGTCTGTCTGTCTGTCTGTCTGTCTGTCTGTCTGTCTGTCTGTCTGACCCGGCCCGACATCGCCCAGCTCCTGGTGTGAAGCATCTCATTTAATTTATATAAGTAGTCATATAAGTTCCTGTTCCCGACTGTCTATCTGTCTGTCTGTCTGTCTGTCTGCCTGACCCTGTCCGGCTTCATTAAATTCATACAACAACAAAAAATGTAACTTAAAAGAACGTTCTACCACACACCATCCATTATTTTTAATGAAAATTCTTTCTAATCACCTGCATGACTACAGTAACTTCTTAAGCAAACAAAGATGAGTTACAATGTTATGCATTGTGCATCATTTTTATGAAAACTTTGAAAATGCCTTAAAGATTGTATCATTATTTATTATAACTCATATGCCGGTACATAACTATGGACAAATAGTTTATAAATCTTTGAAAACGATGCCACAATATGACTATAAGTTATACAGAAAAGTTATGCCCCTTGAAATAACTTTTACAGAGTTAGGTCCCCTGAGCTATATGAAATTATGATGAATAATGAAAAATGAAATAATACTGAGTAAGCAGGCGATTTCACACTAACAAAATATAACAGTTGACAGCTCTGGAATGAAAGGAAGGCGTGTAGAAAATTTCATCTCAATCGGATGGGCCGTTCGCGAACAAATAAAGGACATACATACATACAGAGATACATAAATACGCACATCCTAATTTATATATAAGATTACTCCTAATAATCCTAAAATAATAATATTTTAGGATATTATTTAGGATATAATAATATTATTTTTATAATATTTTTTAATTATTTATATAAATTACTCCTAAAATAATAATAAGATTGAGTTACTGAAGACCATTAATATTATGCTGCCATGAGTTATAATAATTAATAATATAGGGTAGCATAGGGTTGTGTGAATATGCTATTTATTAACTGTCGTTTTGTGGACATATGCATATTTGGTTTGCTTAATGTTGGCGATGGTTGATATAAGCGTACTTGCTTTTTGACATCTGATTTCGATTAATCTGTTTATTCTGCCATCTTCTCTGATCATACTTCCTAGATATTTAAATTCTTTAACTTGTTTCAGAATTGTACTATTTATCAGTATATTTAACACATATTAAAACCACAACATTCATTTCTGTATTAAAAAATTAATATTATATTTATGTAGTATAATATCCACGTTAATACTGTAGCGTAGTCACCGACAGTAGAGAGAAACCCTCACACATAAAGTAGTATGACAAGAAGACCCCCTTAGGAAAGTCTACCCACTGAATGTAGAGAAGATAAAGTCGGCTCGTTAAGATCTATGCAGTATGAAGATATCGGTTCCAGTGGAACTGTAAACTCGCAGGAGGAGGAATGATAAAGCGAACAGCCGCAACTTTGGTAATAAAGCAGCAGACTTAGTTATTCCCGCTACGCGATTTCTTCAAAGAAAAGAACCCTCAGATTTATGTCGTTCAACAGGACGATGTAAGTCAATTACTTACACAACTTTCACCCTGACTGACTCCACTAGTTATCTAATGTGTTATGTAATACATAATGCAATGAAATGCCAATAAGTAAAATTTTATAATATCTATACAAATGATATTATGGATTGTTTACTTTTAGCACAACAGAACACTGCCATAGGGAGGGAAACAACACAAACAGAAAGTATGATAGAGAGAATATCTCTAGACTATTGAATAAGAGTATGTTATTTAGCATCAACTGCTGTAATTACTAATGCATAAATCACTAGGACACTGGTTCTCAACCGGTGGGGAATTCCCCCCCCCCCGGGAGGAATTTTAGGGTTTCCGGGGGGTGAGGGGGGGGGGGGAATGAAGATTATTTCAAGATCGCGTTAATACAAGAACCGATTACTTGATATTGTTTTTCCCTTCATACTTTACGGTTCTGTACGTCTCACGCTTCTGAAATTAATTTTATAACGTAAGTAGACTCGCAAATCATGTTTTATGCAGACGTCTAGACTTCTTTTAGTATGTGTTATTAAATTTAGCTTCCATTATTACGTATACTGTATAGGGGCAGGGGGGATTTGTAGGGAGGAAATACGAAAAAGGGGGGGGGGTGACGTCCTGAAAATATGATGAAGGGGGGCATGGGCCAAAAAAGGTTGAGAACCACTGCACTAGGATAATTGTTCGGACACAATGTTGAAGGTGGTATAGGGGTGCCAGAAGGTTCGCTTTCCACTCAGCTTTAGATCCAGCACTCCACGAGTTCGGCTAGGCGGTCGACAAGGTCACTTCTCTTTTCCTTTCTGTTGACTGGCGACTGCTCCACTCCGCTGACTGTCGTTGGGTGTTGGAGGGCTGAGTCGTGTTCCCTCTTATTTTCTAGTACAATTGTTTTTATTAATCAGGGGTAGCTTTTTATCTCACTTAGTATGATAGTCTGCCCGTGGCAGTCGTCCACACTTTATACTATTGATCAGTGATTGTCAGGGACCCAATACTCTGTACGACAGGGATAAACAGGAGACAGGTCACGGCAGGAGAACCCGTGCCGTGTGGTGTGGTGCGGTGTTGTTTGTTGATTCGCACTCGGTGACCGTGCTTCAGGACGCCAGGCTATCTGCCCTAACTTAACTTAGATACTTAATCTGCGATTAAATAGTAACATCTCAGATGAAGATATCGCTATCAGAGGCTTTAAAACCACTAGAAGAGATCCCTATCAGAGACAAGAGACGGATATTGCAGTTTATATTTCTAACTCGCTTAACGCCCACCGTAGGCTAGATTTTGAAACCTGTGAGATTGAGTGTGTATGGCTTGAGATTAAGCTTCAAAATCGCATACCCCTAGTAGTAGGCTATCTTTATCGAAACCCCAGTGCAGGAAATATCCGGTATGAAAAATTCACCAATATGATGGATGTAGTCTTTAGTAATGCGAGAGAAATAATACTGCTAGGCGTCTTCAACATAGACACTAACAAATCAAACAAAACATGGGCAAACATAATAGAGTCATATAACTTCCAACAGTTAGCCAAACAAGCCACTAGAATAACTAAATCATCTGCAACACTTATAGACCATATCTATACAACATGTGCTGACAACATCACAGAATGTACTGTTGTCGTAATACGTGTCGTCCCTAGGGTGAGGGGAATCAACACCCACATTCTTTTAACCCCATATCATTATCTTGAGGATCTACTAGATCTCTGTCCACAAAACCCCGACAGTCCTTGGATCACTCTCTCTCTCTTTCTCTCCTACATCTTACCACTGGACCATGCCTCCTCTCATTCTTTTCCAAAAACATACTATACAACTCTAGCTTCTAACAAATGACAATTTATTAAAGAAAAGTGTCAGGTATGAGCAAAGTGTATGTGTAGAATGCCTGTCGTATACTCTAGTGCAGTGTTTCCCAACCTTTTTTGTGCTATGCCCCACCTAAGCCTTTCTAAAATTCTTATGCCCCCCTCCCCACCTCCCCCCCCCCCTCCTCCCAACATATGCATCGTATTTAATATTCAAAAACTGAAATGATCATTAAGAAACTTGAATTTTTTTTTTATTAGAAGGGCTCACGGTTCCCAGCTCCCAGGTCCCGCGTCCCTGTGTGTCGGTTATGTTGGGTGAATTATTTTTTTTGGGAGGGGAGGGGGGGGGTGGTTGGCGGTTACCCCGCCTCCCCCTTTTTTTTACGTGGACCCTTAGTCTCACTGTGAGATATTGCCCACAATGGACCACCAGGCCCATATCTAAGGTGAAGATATGTGATGGGTTTTTATTTGATCATCCCGGCCCCCGACCAGACCAGGCGCTACTGGGGGGGGGGGGGGGGGGGAAGAGAGAGCAGCAAATGCACCCAATCCTAGCCAAAGGACCGATAATCACTAGGAAATTATTGAGCAGACACAGGAAGTAAATTTTCAAAACATATAATGGAGAAGTGACATTCAAGTACAAAATAATTTTAATGAAAGATTTTTCTACATTATTTTAATTATTAGTAATTATTTAAATTTAGTGAGATCCTTGTGCTTGATGCTTACTGCAAAGAGATTTTATGTCAGGTTTCAATTTAGTTAACTTCAGTCTCAAGTCTCCCCGTTTTGTTATATCCAGCCGATTTCTTCCATTTTCGAATTGCCCCCCTTAACAATAGAATTGCCCCCCTGTGGGGCGTGGGCCCCACGTTGGGAAACACTGCTCTAGTGTGTCTGCAGAATCAGACCGAACAGCTCAGGAGCAAAGTCTGCTTTCCTCCCAGTACTGGCCACACAACAGCACCATAGATCAAGTACAGAATCAATCAATCAATCATGTGCCATGCCGGAAAGCGTGGGCGGTCATGACTCGACATTTCACTCGATCACCAGTGTCGTGGATCAGCTCAGTGTTCCTGTCTCGTCCATGCCATGTGGCCAAGCCATCCAGGTATTTTCCTCTCGGTCTTCCTCTTGGTCTGTTTCCTTCGATCTTGCCAGTTGTCACCAAGTTCTCCAATCCATTTCTTCTCATAACATGTCCAAAAAATGTTGACTGTCTACGTCTAATTTCTCTAATCCGTTTACGATGTTCATTTGTCTCCTGTAGTACTTGGTCATTGGTTTTTCTGTCTGTCCATGGTATTCTTTGCATTTTCCTCAGAAACCACATTTCTGCAGCCATCAGATGTTTTTCAGCTTGACTGCCCATTGTCCAAGTTTCACATCCATACAAAAGAACAGGCTCTATGTATCCCCTCAACACTCTTTTTCTCGTTTCAATTGACATCTTTTTATTGGTCAGAATGTTTTTCATCTTGCTAAAGGCTACTTTCGCCATGGCGATTCTTGTTCTAATCTCTTCAAGGCATCTCCCATCAGATGTTATGACTGTTCCAAGATAATTGTACCGATTCACTTGTTGAAGAATATTTCCATTTACTTGTATATTACATTGTAGCACTTCTTCCTTCCTAGTGACGACCATAACCTGAGTCTTTTTACAATTTAATTCTAACCCCAGTTGCTCACTGTGTACAACAACCGTATCTACTAATTGTTGCAGGTCCTTCGTATTGTCTGCAATTAATACTGTATCATCTGCATATCTAATGTTATTGATGTTTCGTCCTCCAATGCTGATTCCATTTATATCCTCTACATTTCTGAAAATATTTTCACTGTCTCTCATCTCATCTCATCATGTTCCTCTTGTACCTTGCGGTGTCGAGGTGAAGTATAAACTTCGTGAGAGTGCCCGGTTATGGGCTTCGTATATCGACATTCCCATGGATTCTGTTATTCCCTCCGTCCAGCGTTTACGTGGTCGGCCTCTTCCTCTGTTTCCATCTGGTCTGTACGTCATAGCCTGTTGTGGCATGCTGTTGACTGGTAGCCTACTTGCATGGCCAAACCATTTGACTTGCTGCTTTCTAATAAAATCTAGAGCAGCTTTAACCCCCACTTTAGTCCTGATTTCTTCATTTCTGATCTTATCTCTTCTTGATACGTTGAGTATTCTTCTCAGGAACCTCATTTCTGTTGTTGTGATTTTTCTTTTCTCTTTTTCTGTCATTGTCCAGGTTTGGCATTGGTAGCACAGAGTTGGTAGGAAGATTGTGTTGTAAAGTGCTTTCTTAGTAGTTATTGATACATGTTTGTTCTTTAGTATTGGTGCCATTTGTCCAATGAGTTGATTTGCCTTATTGCACCTATTTTCGATCTCGTCTTCTGATCTGCCATTTGATGATATTATACTTCCTAGGTACTTGAAGCTCTTTACTTGTTTCAAGGGATGTTCGTTTAGGTGAATTGTTGCTGTTTGTTCTTCTTTAGTTATAGTCATTACCTCTGTTTTGCTTGTGCTAATTTTCATGTTATGTTCCCTACACATTTCGTTTAGACTATTCATGTGGTCTTGTAATTCAGCTTCTGATTTTGCTATTAGTGCTTGGTCGTCCGCAAACAGGAGTTCTCTAATGGTTAGATTTGCAGATGGTTCTTCTTCTGTGTTCTCGTCATGCGGTATTCTTGCTGTCTCTGCTTGGCTGGTTTCTTTACATATGTTGTCTATATATGTTATGAACAAGAGAGGGGACAGGACACAACCTTGTCGTACTCCAGATCTTATGGTGAAGGGTTCTGAGTGTCCTCCAGTTGCTCTCACTGTATAGGGAAAAAAGATCTGGAGACATCACACATCCCTGCCTAACACCTCTTTTAATTGGCTGATACTGTCCCACTTCATTATCAATCCTTATTGCAGCTTGTTGTTTCCAATATATGATTTTTATAAGTCTAATGTCTTTCCCATCAATTTGTAGATCTGCAAGCATAGCCACCATGTTGACATGTCTAACTCTATCAAAAGCCTTTGTATAGTCAATAAAGCAAAGATGTATATCCTTGTTTACTTCTATAGCACGTTCAATAACTGTTCGCAGCATATACACAGCATTTACTGTACCCTTTCCTTCTACAAACCCACATTGTTCTTCCCCTATTTCAGGTTGTATCTTCTTCCTCACTCTTTGCATGATAATTCTTAGCAAAATCTTTGTGATGTGACTCATTATACTAATTGTTCTATGTTGATCACATTCCAAGGTTCTGATTTCTTTGGGATTGCAATAAATACAGAGTTACATAATTCAGGAGGTATTTCTCCAGTATCATATAATGTGTTCATTAGTCTGGTGACTTGCTCTAGTCCAAATTCTTCTAAAGCTTTAATCATTTCTTTTGTGATGTTATCTGCACCGGGGGCCTTGCCAGCTTTCATATGCTTAAGAACATTTTGAACCTCCATCTCCAAAATTCCATTAGGGATACACAAAGTGGAGAGTGGAAAAGAAGAAGTAACAAAGACATTTATGATCTGTTTAAGTCCCCGCTAATCACTGGTATCATGAAGGCTAATAGACTACAATGGCTGGGGCATATAGAAAGAATGGAAGATAATAGGGAAACAAAACTCGCTTACACTCAGGAAATAAATGACCGTAGACCCCTAGGTAGACCAAGAAGGCGGTGGAGAAATAATACATGTACAGACCTGCAAGCACTTGGAATCAACGACTGGCAAGAGAAGGTCCACCAGAGAGACGAATGGAGACGGATTGTATTTGCAGCAAAGAACCTCAATGGCTCGGAACGCTGAAGAAGAAGAAGAAGATCTCCAAAATTGGCGGTCCTTCATTATTAAATCTAATATCGTACTGTTCGTCTCTGTTATCATCATAAAGGTGTTTCATATAATCTGTCCATACATGTAGAATCTGGTCTTTTTCTATTATGATTTTGCCATCTT
Organism: Cepaea hortensis; assembly: GCA_963921405.1. Taxonomy (NCBI): domain Eukaryota; kingdom Metazoa; phylum Mollusca; class Gastropoda; order Stylommatophora; family Helicidae; genus Cepaea; species Cepaea hortensis. The sequence continues at coordinate 28,196,823 of OY992894.1, read as the reverse complement.
TAGTTTTTAGACACCCTGTTGATGTACTTGTTCTTTTATTAGTAAGTTCCTGAATTCTTTTGTGCACTAATTTGGTATTTTGACTGTTGTGTTGGTTTTCAATTTCTAAGCACTTTTCCTCAAGCCATGATTCTTTTGCCTCCTTACATAATATTCTGACTTGTCTGTGGATTTCTTCATATTATTTCTTCTTCTTCTTCTTCTTCTTCTTCTTCTTCTTCTTCTTCTTCTTCTTCTTCTTCTTCTTCTTCTTCTTCTTCTTCTTCTTCTTCTTCTTCTTCTACTTCTTCTTCTTCTTCTTCAGCGTTCCGAGCCATTGAGGTTCTTTGCTGCAAATACAATCCGTCTCCATTCGTCTCTCTGGTGGACCTTCTCTTGCCAGTCGTTAATTCCAAGTCATATATATATTCATATTTGACAGAATTATTTTTGTTGAGTCTTCTTGTTTCCATCAGGTGTAAAATTTCTTCAGTCATCCATTTCTTACGACCCACCTTCTGTAATTTTGGAATAGTTGTTTCTGCAGCCACATTGATTGAATTCTTCAACGTTTCCCATTGATCATCCACATCCTGGAATAATATCTCTAGATCAGACAATATTTCAAATCTGTTCTGTACTTCTATGTTGAATTTGTTTTGTATTTCCTTGTCATTACTCAATGTACACAAATCATATTTAGTGTTTCCTGTTATATACTTGACTTTCTTCAACTTTATCCTCAATGTTCCTGTGAGTAATCTGTGGTCACTATAACAATCAGCACTGGGAAGTGTTTTTGCTACTGTTAGCGCGTTTCTAAATATTCTGCTAATGAGAATGTAGTCAATTTGGTTTCTAATCTTGCTATCAGGACTCCTCCATGTCCACAATCTTCTAGGGTGTTGCTTAAACCAGGTGTTTCCTCCGATCATTTCCTGTTCTTTTGCCCACTCCACGAGTCTGTATCCTCTTTCATTTCTCTCTCCTAAACCATAGTTTCCTACTGTGTATCTATCACCTTGATTTCCTACTTTTGCATTGAAGTCCCCTATTATGATGTTTATTTCTGAATTTTTACATTTCTTTAAGGCAGCCTCTATGTCATTATAAAATTCTTCTACACTATCTTCACTGGATTCTCCTGTTGGTGCATATACTTGAATAATATTTATGCTAAAAGGTCTGCCATTTAATTTAACTAGTAGAACTCTGTCCGAATCGGCCCAATATCCTTGAACAGATGTTGATGTTTTCCGGTCCAAAATAATTGCCACTCCCCTATCACGATCTTCACCTCCAGAATAAATAATCTTGAAATCTTCATCTATCTTGATGCCTGATCCTGTCCATCTCGATTCGCACGTACCTAAAATATTAATTTTTTCCCTTTCAATCTCTTGTTTTATGTTCTCTAATTTTCCGTCGTTGTTTAACGTCCTAACGTTCCATGTTGCTAATTTTAAAGTCTCTGTCCTTGTCTTGCGATGATCAGTCTTTAAGCGAATCATGATATACTAGGCACTTTTAAAGAGGTAGTTTGCCGTTGCTTTCCTCTGTGACAGTGACCTTACTGGTCGGAGACCGCAGCCATTGACCCAAGAAGAGCTCTTCTGCCTGCCGTCGTGAATTCGAGACCATGACCAACGAATATCTGTCGGCTGCCCTCAAATTTCATCCACCACCTGCCTTCCGTGGCTTCTTTTGAAAACTTCCAATAAAAGAGCACAAAGTAACATCACATAATCCATAGGAAAACACTATTCGCAGGAAATCCATAGGAAATCACACGAAATCCAAAGGAAAACACTAAATAGCGTCCCCCCCCCGAAAAGTACGCGTCTTCCTGTCGCCATTGTACCGGAAGGACCTCATTGTACAGAAGGACCTCACCAAATGATGCGTCTCTCCGGCCAGGTGTCGACTTCCTCCAGTGGCTCTTGGATAGTCCGGATGCCTGGTCACCAATAGTGGATATAGTCCAAGACTGACCATGAATCTGACACACGCAGTGTAACTAATATGTCACTAAAAGTTCTGTGATCTGATAACTCTTATACAGTAAAATAATGTTTACTGTCACTTTGAAACCAAATGTTAGTTGATAATTTCTCACATGACTTCACCATTTGGAAAAACGTAATGTTAATTTTCAATTTCTCTTTATAACTACTATTGTTCCCGTTACTGGTGGTATTGTAAGTATCTTCACTCTACTATGATGAGAACTACCACTGAGGAATCACTCTTACATGATCATCGGTTCCCGCTCAGCAGAGGCCAGGTTCTTGCAGACCCTCTGGGTTATAGGTCCAGTGCAAAAGCCGATGAGTAAAAACTGCCTTCAATGATCAAACCATAATCTTCTTCTATGACTTTTCTGCTAGCTTTTTGGAAAACATAGTGGAACCTGTTGAAGAGAGAACACACCCTGTGAGAGCAACCCGATTCCGACCTTCATTAGGTGAGTGTAGACCGACGGCCACACTCAGTTATATAACTGTGGCATGAGGATTTTAATTTAAGAGAATATTTTGTTAAGTTGTCTAGGGGATTTGTTGATTCTCTGGTCACTGTTAGAATGCAAGATGATCAGGGATATTTACCACAAACACCATGAGAAAACACTTCAATCCTTGAAACAATTGCATCTGTGTGTAGGCTTCCCTTCCCACTTCATCACCCTTTAAATTTACTATAGTGTTAGGGGATATTGATTGTTCACAACATATAAACAACCACTGTTGAACACACACATTTACTTGATGTACACATCAACATTTGTGGACAAACAGTTCAGGTATTAAATCAGGATCTGTAGTAAAATATATATATTTGTAATGACCACAATGCATTTTCAGCACAGGCATGGGAATGATTTGCATTATCAAGACATATTAACCCCATTGTCCCAAAAGAAAAAAAACAATGTTATTACAAACAACACAACAACCACAAATTGGGTCTACTCTCCTTGACCCACCTTACATAATTAAGGCAAATAATGATCTAAGTACATAGAACCCAACATATAAAACAGTTGTTTCTGACACCCTTTACAATTCTCATATTTAAAAATAATGAGTTGGTGTCAAAATACTATACCAAAACCACCATTTGGTTATACCTCATTACCAAATAAAACACTATTTACCTTATAAATCCGTGGCATAGAAAAAAAAACACATATAAGCAGTTGGTACTCAATTAAACTAATTAATAGAGTTCTTTATCTCCTGGTGTGCGGTTAAGGGTTCATCTCTGCTGTAGATTAGATGCTTTTCCCATTATCTGGGTATCGAATTAATGCACTCAGTTGTGTTCCTAATATTTATCCACTGGTAATTGGCTGGTTAATATTTTATAATCCATACTCCAGGAATTGAAATATCACACACCACATATCTCCTCCGCGGAGCTAGAATCTTTGTATACTCTGTTGCAGTAGGCTCGGTGCTTTTTTGTGAAATTTGGGGCCTTGATTGGTCTTACTTTCAGGAATTTATATTAAGCTCTGCTGAAGGTACTTTCCCATCTCACCATACACGGTGCCAATTAGACGGCCATTCAGCTGCTCTGCTTCCAATATCAGAATCCCAATGTTCACAAAGATGTTACACCCACCAAGTCGCGAGTCTATAACCCATGGCATTTAGGTTGACATTGGACCAGCAAGGAGTTAGTCGTTGTTATCTAGTCCAGTGTAGGAACTTATATGGCGGAGAGGCATCTCATGGTAGTATCTGTGACTAGGTCCAGAATTGATCTATACCTACATATATCCAAAGATGAATAATTCCAGCACATAAACCGGGTTGCAAACAATCAGATGATTCCTTTTGTTGCAGATGTAGAGGTATTTAGCTGCTTTCATATGGTCTTTTTTTAAATGGTGTTCAGGTTTTGGATCCTTGAGGTAATCTCGTGTAGTTATGTTTCAGAGGATCTTAAGTTGGTACCTTGGTTGTACTGGCTTTTGTTGTTTCAGTGTCTCTTCCCATTTGTTTGAGTTGGTGTTCGTATACTAGAACTTGGATTTGAGTGTCTGGAACCTTATGTTTGACTTTTGCTGCTGTGAGACGTTCTTTCGAAAACTTATCCATTGTTGGATATTAACTTGGTAATCCAACCAACAGTTGAAGGTTACTCACTGTTGTTAGTTTGATTAAACTTGTAGTAGGATTGTCCCATAGTTTCACTGATTTTGTTGAATGATGAGGCTATAGGTGGTACTTCTCAGAAGTAAAGCAGACGATACATTGTTGTCAGTTACTCTGTTGATCTTCATCTTTGTAGATTTTTAGATCGCGAAGTCCATCCTGGATTTTCCTACTAAAATAGGACTTCATCAATCACGTGTCCGCTCTTTGTGTTGCACTCACCAAAAATGGCTACAAAGAACCTTTGTTTTACAATCAGTCCTGGTCTTGCCAGGTACGTGAACCAAACTAATGCCAATTAAATTTGGCTGTGCCACGGTCAGTCTATCGCTGTTTTATTCTCCCTAATTAAGGTATTTAAACAGTAATTATCAGGGATTGGTATTTTTAAAGGCGTCAATGCTAGGAAATGGTAAGGCCGTTTTAATATGCTACAATAACAGAGAACTAAACTCTGTCATAAGGCAGAGGAGCTCATCACATCGGTCTGAGTCATGGCATGACAAGGAAAGACTAAAGGAAAAGTGCAGAAACCCAGTAGATACCCTACTGGAAGATCCTACCATTTTACATTTTCTTTATCCCCCCAACCACTTTCAATCTCCCTAAATATCATCCCACTACATTGTTCTTAACTCACTGAGTTAATAGATATCTCACACTAGCTAGTTTAAGCAACGCGATAACCTACTGTTGCCGACGCTCCTATAATACGTTCTCACAACGCACATTACTACACTCGATTCCTAAGAATCATCTAATTTGGGTCTATTTAATTAAATACCATATATTTATTCCTGTTTGAAATCGAGACTACTAAATCACACAATGGATAAATGTCCGCCGATGTAAATCAACATAAGACCTGTAGTCTCTCTCCATAATCAAACCAGGAACATCAAACACGTCCTTGTTGCCTCAAAACATTTGGTCGACTCCCGCCAAAGTTGTTTGTCCAGACTGTTTTAATACTGTGTCTGAATGACGTCACAAATCTGACTAGACACTAGGCGTCGAGAAGCTATTTTTCTCTCTCCTTTTTCGACTCGATGTAAACAACTGGCCCGCTGTCCCGCTATAATCTGGGGAATTGTTTCCCGTATTTCAAAAAGTCTTGCCGGTCTGTAATCTTGAGAATCTTTTCCCCACAACAAAAGATCTTGCCGACTCCCATCAGGACTGTCTGTCTCCAACATCAAAGGATGGCGGCCGCCTGTAGACGAATGGCGCGATAGTCTTTCATCGATCGACAACTCCAAGAATTTCCGCGACATAGGCCCCCTCTTAAGAGAGTAGTCAGCATCAAGTCTTTCTCATTGGAGGTTCGACCCAGATGATCTATTCCTCTTCTTCAGGAGCTGGGTGTCTAGACAGGAAATCAGCTCCAATATTTTCCTTCCCAGGTATATACTCCACCGTGAAGTGGTAGGGCGGAAGCAGCAACGACCACCGCATCAAACGTGCTTTGAGCTTCTGAGAAGTGGCCAGTAACATCAGGGGTTGATGATCCGACTGGACCCGAAACTGAACTCCATACAAATAGGGCTGGAATTTTTGCACGGCCCATACGAGAGACAAACACTCCCTCTCGACGGTCGAATAATTCCTTTCAGCTGGGAGAAATGTCTTGCTTGCTTATGCCACTGGTTTCAAAACCGAAGCATCGTATTTCCCTTCCTGTAACAAGGCTGCCCAAATTCCAATCCCACTCGCCTCCGTTCTCAACACAAATGGCTTGGAAAGGTCGGGAAGCTGTAAAACAGGTTTGCTGACCAAGGCCTCCTTCAACTGACTGTATGCACTCTCGCACTCGGGTGTCCATACGATTGGATCCGAGGATCCCCTTTTCAAGGTTTCCGTTAATGGAGCTCCCAGTTCAGTGAAATGCGGGATGAATTTTTGGTAAAACCCACACAACGAGAGAAAGGATCGCACATCCTTCTTCGTTTTTGGCCTTGGGGCACGTCTGATCTTTTCTAGGTTCTTTTCCTCCGGGACAATTTGTCCCGGAGTGATGGTGTGACCCAGAAATTCCAGAGTCTGGTAACCAATCATGCACTTGGTTGGGCTAGCGGTAAGCCCTGCTTCCCTGAGCCTATTGAAAACTCTCTCCAAGGATTGCAAATGGTCATTTAATCTGTCACTGGCAATCAGTATATCATCCAAGAACGAGATAATGGACGGATCCTGTATGGTCCTCATCATGCGAGTAAACACACTAGGTGCATTGCTGAGTCCAAAGGGCATGACCTTGAATTCGTAGTGTCTACTGGGGGTACTGAAAGCCAGCAGGGGTCGGACCTCTGGTTTGACCGGGATCTGATAATACCCCCGACTCAGATCCACTTTTGAGAAGTACCTAGCCTTATGGAGCCCAGCGAATAACTGAGTTGGATTCGGCAAAGGTTCCACCTGAAATTGAGTGTGACTGTCCAAGAGTCGATAGTCTATACACAACCGGTGTTCTCCACTTGGTTTGCGTAACAAAACCACCCCCGCATTGTATGGGGATGTGGGTGGCGCAATCACGTCATCCTTCAGCAGTTTTTGTATTTCCTCCTCCAGGGCCTTTTCTTTAGAGAATGACACTGGGTAAACCTTTTTCCAAACAGGCTCTTGTGTGGTCAAGGTCATCTCGAACTCAACCAACCTCGTTTGTCCTGGTTTATCAGTCAGTATCTGCTTATGAGACGCGAGAACCTGGGTAATCTTTTCCCTCTCCTGGGGAGTCAGATCAGGGTTCACCTGCACATCCCTATATGTTTCCTTTTGTACCAGTGGATATTCCCGTTTTAGTCTACACTGCGACTGCCATTGCCATGAGGTGGGCTGCTTTGTCTCCGGGTCTTTCCTCGTACTTCCGCAGGAGATTAATATGGAAAATCTTCGACTTTCCCCGGATCCGGATCTGATAGTTGGTTCTGGATATCACACTTTCCACGGGAAATGGTCCTTGCCAACCTATCTCCAGTTTGTTGGTTCTCGTTGGGAGTAGCAACAAGACTTTGTCTCCCACCTCTAGAGATCTGTCTTTAGACCTACGGTTGTAGTAAGCCGCATGTCTTTTTCTGGCCTTTCTTAAGTTCTGAGTTGCCAGAGTCCATCCCTTGTGAAGTTTTTCTTTCAGTTCCTCCACGTATTTATAAGAGGAGATCACTTCTTCTGACGCGCCCTCCTAAGTCCAACTCCTCAACATGGCTTCCAATGGTCCTTTGATTGGACGACCAAACAGCAAAGTAGCGGGTGGTAGTCCTGTTGAGCCATGAGACACTTCCCGATAGGCGAAAAGTGCTGCTGGGATATATTCACCCCACCTATCAGGTTTTTCCTGTGCTAGTTTCCGGAACATTGCCATCAATGTGCCGTTGAAACGCTCTACTTGTCCATTGGCTTGAGGGTGGTAAGGGCTGGTGTGAATATGGTTAGCGTGGAACACCCTAAAAACTCCCCCATGAGTTTCCCACAAAACTGGAACCCATTGTCGGTCAGAATCTGATTAGGGAAGCCTAATCTGGTAAAGGCCTCCATCAGTGCGTAAGCCACTCGTTTCGAGTCAATTGTGGTCAATGGTATGGCTTCACCCCACATTGTACAGCAATCCACCATTGTGAGTATGTACATGTTCCTCTTCCTAGTCCTAGGAAGTGGACCCACAATATCGATGGTTACCCTCTCGAAAGGAGAGTTCATGATGGGCATTTCACCCAAGACCACCGGCACTGTCCAGTGTTTTGGTGCCACCCTCTGGCACTCAGGGCATGACTTCACATACCGACGCACATCACCGGTCATTCCCGGCCAATAGTAATGGCAGGAAATTCGCTGCATTGTGGCGGCAATACCCATATGCCCACTAAATGAGATGGTATGCCCCATATGAAGAATTTGGGAACGGAAGGCCTTCGGGACCACCAACTGACCGTGTAAGTTGTCTCCCCTTCCGGCTCTCCTGTAGAGTATCCTATTCTTCATGTAGTACTGCCCCCGTTTTGGTGGATCAGCACTTTTCTGCAGCTTCTTGTAGCAAGGACGTACGGTTGCATCCTTACTTTGCGCAGTTTGCAACTCCCCCGGCAGTGGGTTAGTGACAATTGCTTCTGCCTGATCAGTTCTCGTCTGAGAGCGAGTCTGAATTGCTCCCATATGGAGTGGCTCCCTGGGAATTCCCAGAAAGACATACTGGCAACCGAGGATGACGGGGAAAATGGGATCTGTCAATACAGCGGCCTTGATTGTGCCGGTGACATATCTTGACAGAATCTCCACTTTGGCGATTGGCAACTTCATGGCCACAGCACTCTTCTGTGCAGGCTGTATCTCCATGGTCTCACCTGTGAATTGTTCTGGGTGTACCAGATCCGCAGAAATCACGACCCACCCCGTCCAGTCCAGTGTCATATAAACACTCAACTTGTCGGCCGTTAACCTCTATCAATTCCACTACAGGTGGCTTATCCTGGTCTGGAGTCTCTTCCTCGGCCTCGACCTGTTCGGTAGACTTCACCTTGGGTTCCACTGGGCACACGACGAAATGAGAGTCTCCTGACTTAAACCTGCAGTCTTTATTATTATGCGTGTTCGACCTGCAGTGTTTACACCATTTCCCTGTCCTAGATTTTCACGTGCCGGACTTTGGTGAGCTCTCCTAGTTGAGAGCTTCCCTGTCGACCTCGGCATTTTCGGTGGCAACTTCCTTTGGAGCCACTTGACACGCCGCGAAGTGAGGGCTCTTAGCCTTCGATTTGCAGTCCCTCGTATTGTGAGAGGGCGACTTACAAATCGAACACCACTTCTCCGTCCACTGTCGTTTTGGTGAAGAGTTCGAGGTGCCCTTGCTTCCCCCCTTTGTCTTCTCCAAACTCTCCTCTGAAATTTTAACATATGGTTCCACTTTCTTAGTTCCCGTGCTTTTGGATTTCTTCCGGTCATCTTTCTCCTGACCTTTGGGTTTGTGGAATGGTTTTCTCAAGCCTCCCCATGTACCTCGACGAACCGTTCTGCCAATTTCGTCACGATGTCGATAAGTTCCGCCCCTTGTTCTTCCAAGAATGTCCAGAGAGGTTTCGACATTTGCTTTTTGCATCTGGTCGACTATCATGAGCTCTTCCATACTCTCATAGTCATGCGCGAATCCAGCCAAATCCATCCACTTCTGGAGATAGGATTTCAGACGCAGACTGTGCGCGGCAAACAACTCTCCCGGTTCTCGTTTCGCTGCTCGAAATTGTTTCCGGTAGGTATGTGACGTAACTTCGAAACGTTTCAGCAGACCCGTTTTCAATTCGTCGTAATTGTTCTCGTGTCCTCGTGTCCGTAACTTGTCCCGCGTAATCCATGGGACAACTTAAGAACCATTTGTCACGATCCGGACCCATAGCAACAGACATTGCATCGAAGCGTTGTAAGTACTGATCGATTTTCACTTTGTCTTCTTCATAGACAGCCAAAGGAAACTTCATAGCATGGTAACCATGTCCACCCACTGGGGTTGAGCCAGGGAGAGAGGAACCTCCCAATGCTCCCTCAGTTTCCCCACTAGATTGCCTCTTAAGCTCGAGTTCCCGCATTCGGCACTCATGCTCCCTTTTCTGAGCTTCTTGTTCAGCTTCCAATCTCTTAGCAGCTTGCCCCGCTTCAAGATTCTTAGCAGCTTGCTCAGCTTCAAGTTTCCTAGCAGCTTGCTCAGCTTCAAGTTCTACCCTTTAGTGGCTTGCTCAGCTTCTATTCTTTTAGTCTCTAACTCCATCTTTCTTAATTCCATCTCGGCCTTCCGATCTTCCCTTTCTGCTTGACGAAAATCTCTCTCCACCTCCTGTATGTACTCTGTTAGTGCAGAACCCGACAAGCCCATTCCTTCCCCCTTGCCCTTAGTTCTGCCATATCTAGTTTAGGAGTGGCCATATTTCAGAGAGGTGAGTCAGCAGGTTGAGTGTAAATTTCTCCAAACAATATATAGATATTCACTATTTAAAATTTATCTATATATTTAACACCACACAGCACAACACAAAACAATCTCTCAATGATCAGAGTAGAAATAGGACCAAAGACCTATGTAGACTTGTGAAGTGTGAACAGGTATGATATGTGTCTTAACTCCTATCCACATTCACCCTAGCTGAATCCTCATTAATATGATATCACTATCCCGTGTCGAGAGATCCCGTGTCAATACCCCAGTAATATCGTAATACGTGTCGTCCCTGGGGTGAGGGGACTCTCACATTCTTTTAACCTCATATCATTATCTTGAGGAACTCCTAAATCTCTGTCCACAAAACCCCGTCAGTCCTTGGATCTCTCTCTCTCTCTCTCTCTCTCTCTCTCTCTCTCTCTCTCTCTCTCTTTTTCTCTCCCACTTCTTACCACTGGACCATGCCCCCTCTCATTCTTTTCCAAAAAAACATACTACACAACTCTAGCTTCTAACAAATGACAAATTAATTTATTAAAGAAAAGTGTCAGGTATGTGCAAAGTGTATGTGTAGAATGCCTGTCTTATAATCTAGTGTGTCTGCAGAATCAGACCGAACAGCTGAGGAGCAAAGTCTGCTTTCCTCACAGTACTGGCCACACAACAGCACCATAGATCAAGTACAGAAGGACCTCACCAAATGATGCGTCTCTCCGGCCAGGTGTCGACTTCCTCCAGTGGCTCTTGGATAGTCCGGATGCCTGGTCACCAATAGTGGATATAGTCCAATACTGACCATGGATCTGACACACGCAGTGTAACTAATATGTCACTAAAAGTTCTGTGATCTGATAACCCTTATACAGTAAAATAATGTTTACTGTCACTTTGAAACCAAATGTTAGTTGATAATTTCTCACAGGACTTCACCATTTGGAAAAACGTAATGTTAATTTTCAATTTCTCTTTATAACTACTATTGTTCCTGTTACTGGTGGTATTGTAAGTATCTTCACTCTACTAGGATGAGAACTACCACTGAGGAATCTCTCTTAGGTGATCATCGGTTCCTGCTCAGCAGAGGTCAGGTTCTTGCAGACCCTCTGGGTTATAGGCCCAGTGCAAAAGCCGCTGAGTAAAAACTGCCTTCAATGACCGAGCCATAATGTTCTTCTATGACTTTTCTGCTAGCTTTTTGGAAAACATAGTGGAACCCGTTGAAGAGAGAACACATCCGACCTTCATTAGGTGAGTGTAGGCCGATGGCCGCACTCAGATATATAACAGAGAACTAAACTCTGTCATAAGGCAGAGGAGCTCATCACATCGGTCTGAGTCATGGTAAGACAAGGAAAGACTAAAAGAAAAGTGCAGAAACCCAGTAGATACCCTACTGGAAGATCCTACAATTTTACATTTTGTTTATCCCCCCAACCACTTTCAATCTCTCTAAATATCATCCCACTACATTGTTCTTAACTCACTGAGTTAATTGATATCTCACACTAGCTAGTTTAAGCACCGCGATAGCCTACTGTTCATCATCATCATCATCATCATCATCATCATCATCATCATCATCATCATCATCATCATCGTCGTCCTCGTCGTCGACGTCATCGTCATCATCATCATCATCATCATCATCATCATCATCATCATCATCATCATCATCATCATCATCATCATCATCATCATCATCATCATCATCATCATCATCATCATCATCATCATCATCATCATCAGCATCATCAGCATCATCAGCATCATCATTATCATCATCATCATTATCATTACAATCACCATCATCATTATATCATTATCATTACATTAATCAGGACACTAGTCCATATGTTGTAACATGAGTGATCAATAATAAAAATGGAGTTTTGCTTAAGATACAAAACCAGATGTTTGTAGTACGCGTGATGTGTAATATGGA